>BQNB010086512.1:4514-28167 GCA_026074375.1 Tanacetum coccineum | reverse complement strand
CCCGAAGATGGCTTGCCGGCCCGACCCAACAAGCAATCTTGAACCATCTCATACCCGGTGACATATTTTGTACTAACAAGTTGCATAAACACACTGTGTTGTTATTAAGTTTTGTTAATAAAGAAAAAAAAGTAATGTGAAGTAAATATTTTCATCTCAATTTTGAGAGGAAACACTTACTTTAAAAATCATCAAATTTTATTTTCTTTTTCTCCTTAAGTGGTACTCGAGAACACAAACTTTTACGTTTCCTTTTTATTTTCCTTCTTTTTTTCATTAAATATAACTCGAGAACACAAATAAAATGTTATGCTAGATTAGGAGGGGTGGACGTGCATGAGGCTCAAAGTATGCACGTGAATACTGTATGAGCAGCGTTTTGAAACCCGGTTCGACCCGGCCGGGTCAACCGGTTGAACCGGTTCCGGCCGAAAAACGGGTCAAATTAAACAGGGTTTCATATTTTCGAAACCCGGTTTGACCCGCCGGGTTTGACCGGGTTTTGCGGTGACCGGGTCAACCGCGGTCATGAGACCGCCGGGTTTTGTTTTTTCTTATTTTTTATCAAACTAAAATCATGTTAATTGTATATGATTTGCGCCGTAATTTTAATTTTACATGTTATATGTATTTAATAAATAGTCTTTAGCTTAATTTATGAAATATTTACATGATTTTTATATATATATTTTCTTTCATAATTATTGAAAAAAAAATAATTATATATATATATATATTTTGGTAACACCGGGTTGCACCGGCGGTTCCAACCGGTGAACCGGTAACCCGGTGACCCGGTTGGACTCGCCGGGGTCGAATTCAAAAACCCGGTTTCAAAAACATTGTGTAATGAGCTCCACTGAATACCTAAGAACTAACACTTGAAAACCATGTTTTGAAACCGGGTCTTTAATCGACGGTCCGAGTCATGGTTAGTTTCCGGTTCAACCGTGGATCTAACCCGGTTTTTTAAAATTAATTAATTTTTGCAATAATACCATTTATTAAAATATATAATATAATATTATGAATTACCTTATGTTAGACTAAATACGATATTACTACCAAAATATAACATGTAACAAATAAAACAATACGTCGCAAATAGCTATAAAACAACTTACTTTATTTTTAAAAAAAACAAGAAAAAACTAAAACGGGACGGGTCAAACCGGCGTCTCGAGAGAACCGTGGTTGACCGGTCGGGTTTTGGTTTTTTTCTTGTTTTTTATAAATAAAGTAAGTTTTTTATATCTATTTGCGACTGTAATTTTTATTTGTTACATGTTATATTTGTGTAATCGTTTTTTAGGCTAAATATCAGGTATATTCATAATATAATCTAATGTTTTTGTTATAATGTATATTGCAAAATATTATTTTTAAAAAAACCGGGTTGATCCGACGGTTGAACCGGTAACCCGGTGACTCGACGGATCGATTAAAGACCGGTTTTCACAACATTGGTTTCATATGTTAGTTTAGGTTTTCATGTGTGCTCACACACAATGTTTTGAAACCGGGTTTTGAATCGACCGGTCGATCACGGGTCCAACGCGCGTTACGGGGTTCAACCGGTTGGACCGCCGGGTCAACCCGGTTTTCCAATATATATATATATATATATATTTTTTTTTTCAATAATTAGAAAAAAAATATATATATAAATCATGAAATATTTCATATATTATGCCTAAAGACTATTTATTACTAATATTACATGTAAAATTTAAAATTACGTCGCAATATTACAATAACTTGTTTTTTTATAAAAAAATTACGAAAAAAACAAAACCACGGCCGGGTCTCATGCCGGGTTGACCGGGTCACTCCAAACCGGTAAACCCGGGGTCAAACCGGGTATCGAAATTATGAAAACTCCTGTTTAATTTGACCCGTTTTTTCGGCCGGAACCGGTTCAACCGGTTGACCCGGCCGGGTCGAACCGGGTTTCAAAACGCTGCTCATACAGTATTCACGTGCATACTTTGAGCCTCATGCACGTCCACCCCTCCTGATCTAGCATAACATTTTATTTGTGTTCTCGAGTTATATTTAATGAAAAAAACGAAGGAAAATAAAAGGAACGTAAAAGTTTGAGTTCTGAAGTACCACCTTAAGGAGAAAACGAAAATAAAATTTGAGATTTTAAAGTAGTTATCCTATCAAAAATTGAGATGAAAATATTTACTTCACATTACTTTTTTTTCTTTATTAACAAAACTTAATAACAACACAGTGTGTTTATGCAACTTGTTAGTACAAAATATGTCACCGGGTATGAGATGGTTCAAGATTGCTTGTTGGGTCGGGCCGGCAAGCCATCTTCGGGTTGTATCTTGAGCACTAACAAAGTAACTGGAATGATTTCCTGCACAAGAAAATTGTAATACCGTTAGCCTTACCGTGGGGACGGACCCCACGATTAGACTCCGGCGTGAGAGTAAGAACACATGTTATGAGAGGTATGTGTGTGTATTGAGAAAGGTGAGAAAGTCATACCTTTTGGGGTGTCAGAGGATCCCCTTTTATAGGTGAATAATCTCAGTAATGTGATTGGATGTTGGATATCACATTAAATGCTGATTAATGTTGACCCTAATCACATTAAATGTTGATTATATGAAGACTAATCAACATTTATTGCTGATTTATGTTGACTAATCACATTAATGATGATTTTTGTTTGCCATATCCGGGCCTCAAGCAGGGTCACATTGTGGTTTGTTACAGTTAGGCCAGAGCCTGTTATAGTACTATACGTCATCGAAGTCCCCCCGTCTGGTTATGTATATGGTTCTTGATCATGTTATGCTAGACTTATGCTTTGTCTAGAGGTATCTTCCTTCTGAACCATACGCCGCTATTTGTGCTCGGATGCTTGGTTTCCCGTGTTTGAACGGTAAGGACCCCGTAAGAAGAATATTTTTTCTGTAGTCGGGGTAACACTAGCATTGGCCAGGTACCATTCTTGTTCATCTCTTAGAAGAGGACTGACACCCAAGAATTTATGACTGTGGAGGATGCTCTTCATATATTGCGTGATGATCACTGGGTGATAAAAGTACTGTCGACCTTGTACAGCTTTGTAAAATAGTGCGAATATTATATTCGTCTTGAGACCAACGAGAATGTACTTCCGTGGCGGGGTTAATTATTAGGTTATCCATCCTGATGCGAATATGGCATTCGACTTACGGCCGACGGAGGACGTACTTCCGTGGCTGGGTTAATTATAGGTTTACCTCATCGGATGCGAATATGGCATCTCGACTTGTCGGCCGACGAAGGACGTACTTCCGTGGCTGGGAGGTTATATATTAGGTTACCCGTTCTTGATGCGAACGATTACATTCGTCTTAAGGACCACAGGAAGACGTATACTTCGTGGCTGGGTTGATTGTTAGGTTAACCCGTCCTGATGCGAACATTTCATTCGTCTTAAGACAACAAAAGTCGTTACTTTCGTTGGCTGGGTTAATTGGTAGTTACCCGTCCTGATGCGAACATCTACATTCGTATCTTAGTCCAACGGAAGACGTACTTTCGTGGCTGGTTAAATTGTTTAGGTTACCCTTTCCTGTTGCGGAAACATTACATCGTTTAAGACCAACGAAAGAACGTACTTCCGTGGTGGTGTTATTTGTTAGGTACCCGTCTGATGCGAACATTACTTTAGTTCTTAAGACAACGAAGAAGTACTCGTGGCTGGGTATTGTTAGGTTACCCGTCCTGCATGCGAACATGACATTCGTCTTCTTAAGACCACCAGAAGAGTACTCCGTTGCTGGGTTTAATTATTAGGTTAACCATCCTGCCCATGATGCGAATATGCATTACGACTTACGGCCGACGAGGACGTACTTTCCGTCGGCTGGATTAATTATTAGTTACCGTTGAATGCGAACATTACTTAGTCTTATGTCCAACGGAAGACGGATTTCGTGTGGGTTATTTGTTTAGGTTACCTGTCCCTGATGCGAACAGTTACATTCGTCTTAAGGCCTCCAACAAACGAGTACTTCGTGGCTGGGGTTTAATTGTTAGGTTACCCGTCCTGATGCGAACATTACATCGTCTTAAGACCAACGGAGACGTACTTCCGTGGCTGGGTTAATTGTTAGGTTACCCGTCCTGATGCGAACATTACATTCGTCTTAAGACCAACGGAAGACGTACTTCCGTGGCTGGGTTAATTGTTAGGTTACCCGTCCTGATGTGACGAAATTACCTTGTCTTAGGACCACAGAAGAGTACTTCCGTGGCTGGCGTTATATTAGGGGTTTTACCCTATCATGATCTGCGAAGTTATGGCATTTCGGTCTACTTAGGCTGACGAAGGACGTTACTTCCGTGGCTGGGTTAATTGTTAGGTTACCCGTCCTGATGCGAATGTTACATTCGTCTTAAGACCAACAGAAGACGTACTTCCGTGGCTGGGTTAATTGTTAGGTTACCCGTCCTGATGCGAACATTACATTCGTCTTAAGACCAACAAAAGACGTACTTCCGTGGCTGGGTTAATTATTAGGTTACCCATCCTGATGCGAATATGGCATTCGACTTACGGCCGACGAAGGACGTACTTCCGTGGCTGGGTTTAGTATTAGGTTTACCCGTCCGATGCGAACTTTTACATTCGTCTTAGACCAACGGAAGACGTACTTTCCGTGGCTTGGGTTAATTGTTATGGTTACCCGTCCGGCATCGCGAACATTACATTCGTCTAAGACCACAAAGACGTACTTCCGTGGCTGGGTTAATTGTTAGGTTACCCGTCCTGATGCGAACATTACATTCGTCTTAAGACCAACGGAAGACGTACTTCCGTGGCTGGGTTAATTGTTAGGTTACCCGTCCTGATGCGAACATTACATTCGTCTTAAGACCAACGGAAGACGTACTTCCGTGGCTGGGTTAATTGTTAGGTTACCCGTCCTGATGCGAATATTACATTCGTCTTAAGACCAACGAAAGACGTACTTCCGTGGCTGGGTTAATTGTTAGGTTACTACGTCTGATGCGAATATTGCATTTCGTCTTAGTATTTGGCTTGCAATGCCTCTTGCATACTGAGTCTAATTTGTAGGTTTACTCAGCCTCACTTAGAATTGCAAATTTTCTAAGTGTTATTTATACTCCGTGATATTTGTGTTGCATGTACTTGTTTGTTCGCACAGAGTTAATTGGGGCTACCTGGCCCACTGTTTAAAAAACATTTACACGTATACCTTTTTAATCAGAGTAAAGTAGTATTTCACATGTATTAGAAATAAATGTTGGGATAATATCAAAAATGATGTAGTCAATGGTGTTATCATACCATTATAGCCCCTCAAGTTTAGTGATGCTAAACTATATTAGTAGCATTAAACTTAATACATAGCATTTAGATGACATTTTTATAGAACATCTATTTCATGTGTATTACTTACGAAACATGGAGTTTATAAGACTGATAACTCGATCATGTGTCTAGATATAAATTCATGTGACACTGAGCTTATTAGAAAGATAGCTTAACCATACGTGATATGGTGGTATTATTTAGTGCTACCATTTTATTAGTACTCAAGTCGCTAAAGGAAATTATGGCATACCTATTTCTTCGCTTGAAAGAGACGTATTGCACATGTAGATATGAAACACGAGGTGTTCGTTCATATGTCATGTCCTGATTTCAGAAATTAAATTCGTGTATTAACGCAAATGTGCTTATATGAGTTAATAGCAATATGGCGCAAATGTGCTTATATGAGTTAATAGCAATATGATTTATCATTTACACATGTGGTAAATAATGTCAAGAACTGTTTGTACGTTTATTCAAGTCAACTTTCTCTTTCGTGGCTTGTAATATCTTCGCATGTGTTAGGCCAAAAACCTAAGAGCAATCTAGATGACACAACAAAAGATATAGCGTTCCATTTATTTTGAGGCCAGACTTGGTTGGCGTTGTATTAAGAAAGAACCATGTGTTATTTTTTAGTTTTTCTTTTTACAAGATATATCAAAACAGGACTTTGTAACTTGTTTTAGGTGGAAGCCACAAGTTGTTTGATAAAATACAATAAATAATTGTATGTGGTACCTCACATCAGCAAAAAGTATGCAGTTTTAAACTTTCATGGCGTCAGATACATTATGAAGATAAATGAGAGGTACTCACAGATTTCTGTTGAGGTGATATTTGTAAAAATCACATGAAGTTTATTGTTTTGGTAAACCAATTTTTCACGCATTGCAGAATGTACGGTATGAAAAAGACAAAAATACAAAGGTTTTAGATTTACCGACTTTCAGAACGGAATTGATTTTTGTCTTTCGATGCTATGAGAACACGAAGCATAGTTTATTCGCGGTCCCACGGATGGCGCCAACTTGTTAGTACAAAATATGTCACCGGGTATGAGATGGTTCAAGATTGCTTGTTGGGTCGGGCCGGCAAGCCATCTTCGGGTTGTATCTTGCACTAAACAAAGTAACTGGATGATTTCCTGCACAAGTAAAGGTATACCGTTAGCCTTACCGTGGGGACGGACCCCACGATTAGACTCCGGCGTGAGAGTAAGAACACATGTTATGAGAGGTATGTGTGTGTATTGAGAAAGGTGAGAAGATCATACCTTTTGGGGTGTCAGAGGACCCCCTTTTATAGGTGACTAATCACATTAATGTTGATTGGATGTTGACTAATCACATTAAATGCTGATTAATGTTGACTAATCACATTAAATGTTGATTAATGTTGACTAATCACATTAATGCTGATTAATGTTGACTAATCACATTAATGATGATTACTGTTGCCATATCCGGGCCAAGGCCAGGGTCCACATGTGGTTAGTACAGTCCAGGCCCAGAGGCCTGTTATACGTACTATACGTCATCACAACTTCTCTCAAAGGAAACCTTTTTTGTTTGCGATATGATCATATTTTTTTATCTATTATTTTTAGACGATTTTTAAAACTAAACAATGTACTTTTATATTTTATATTATCATGCCATTAGTTTTTGCAATAAAATTATAGTAGTAGTTAAGAAGATGAAACAAAACGGGTGGGTCAGGAATAATAAATTAAGGGTCCGATCCATATTGTAAAAATGACATTCCAACTGACGTCGGTTCAAATAATCCAAATAGGACCCGAACCCGACAATGACTACGGACTCATAACTTCCCACGTGGTTTCATTTTAATTATCGTTGTCTCCTGATAAGGTTTACTATCACATTCACATTGCTACAATTATTCCTTGTAAAGATTTTCTAAAAATTTCAAAAAGGTGCTAGTTAAAGAACTCTCGATGTTCAAAAAAAAAAACACTCATGATTTATTACTCCTTCTATCTCAAAATTATTGTTTATAGATAAAAAAAATACACAATTAAAAATTATTTTGGTTTCTAAAAAGAAACAATTTTACCATTTGATAATTAATTAATATTTTCTTTTATTATTGTAAATATTAATTTTGAGTAAAGATAATATAGTAAATTCAAATAAATTTATATACTTATATTAGTTTTAACAGGATAATTATTTTAAGAGAAACTAGAAATGAAAAGTGAAAAATAATATTGAGACGAAGGTATAATTTTTTATAAGGTGACATCAGTTGTAATTGTGAAATATAAAGCTTTTTGTTTCCGGTAGCCACGTACTTCTTTACAGTTTCTCACGATGATAGTCCAACAAGCTAGATATTCGCGCGTTGCCGCGGGACATAATTTTTTTTCGAATCGATTTCGAAAGAATATTGAGTGGAATGTGTCCGTGCGTTGCGGTGGAGCTGACTTTTATGCAACACATGTATTTTATTTCACTGAACATTTTTTTAACAATCACGGAATTTGAATGAGTGTTTGTCGTTGGGACGAAGTATACGTTATTTATAGAGCGAATATATTTGAGAAAATATATTATATATAAGAAAGTCATAAATAGTTAAAAGTTTAGGGTACGTTTTAGTAAAAAAATTTTTCACCTATTTTAATTAAACTTCAATATTTTTTATAAAATCGTGCGTATGTCAGAAGCATTTCAATATTGGGCTCGTTTTGTTCGCAATTCGGAGATCTTTTCGATGGTATCTTTTTATCCGAATGAATCGGTGGATGTGTGCTATATATTTGATAATAAAGTTTATTATATAAAAAAATCGTAAATAATTAAAAGCTGATGGTTCATTTTGTAACTTTTCTTTTTATATTTGATTTTGGCCTCTTTGGTTGTTGGGCTAAGTATCGGCACGAGTCAAAACGACGCATTTTTGTATCGAAAATGTAAATATTTTTAATAGTTGAAGATCATTGTTAACATGAGAACATGAATGACTTCACAATATTTAAATATTTAATATAATGTGTTACCATTTATAAGTATGAGTATCAAGGTTGTAAAAATCGCGAATCAGTCTGTAACACCCCCAAAATGGGTCGCAGCGGAATAAGGATCCGGGGCATGTTACTTCAAGATCAACAGCACAAGATATATATAAGAACGACACAAAAGTCGTTTAAACTGATACATTGGATTTAAATAAAAGACATATTACAAAAGCTTATAGCTTTACTTGTTCTTTGTTTCACATTACAAAAGACAACATACATTTCCCAAAACATGATATACATAAGTCTTTAACTGTACAATCCAAAACATAATCCAATGCATCCTTGGCATCTCGTGCCTAATGACCTCCTGAAAACATTGCTTAAAACGTCAACAAAATTGTTGGTGAATTCATTAGTGTTATGTATTTAAATTATGCAGGGACCGCAAGATTTTTCCCCCGTGATCGTTACAACAGATGCCAACAATCACAAAACCAATTATTGTTGCACTAAGCTCATGACACCTGAAGCTCAACCTCTATTTGCTATTTTACAGTTATTGTCCCGTACAGATGCTTTAACCCCAACATCCAAGTCCCCGACATTATGGTCAACGTTCGTTCATAGAGATAGCTAAACACCCAAACGGGGAAGGTTAATCCCAATAGAATCTATTTATAACATTCGCTGCTCACATAATGTAATTCACAACTACATCTATGCAATTGACAGTTTCATGAATAATGGCGCAGGAGGGTTATTGCTACTTAGGCAACACATAAACAATATACTTTCAACACTTGCGACCAATTTATAAAACAAAGCATGTTCTCACCCCAAATAATAATAAATCAGTAAAACTGTAAAAAGTGGGGCTATAACTCACCTTGAGTACAGATACTCTATTAATACCAGATAAAACCATCACACAAGACGATAAATGCAACCTATTTAAATTATGGCTGTATAAGTACTGAGTACTTTAATTAACATTGAATATAATCTTATAGTTGTTACATCGTACTATCGTTCGGGCTATCATAAATAAAGAGGTCATGACATGACGTACGAGGATTTAGGACACTTTAAATCGTAAATCCAACAACTCATTATACCCATCCAAGTGGCCTCATTAGAAACTCCCTAGAATCTAGTAATTTGATAACCACTCAATATTCTATATAGCATTATCACCGACTAATCTTTTTAGTAAAATAATATTTATAAAGTGAAAACGTTTATAAATATACTTTCGAAAATGACGCTAACTTGGTCCGTTTATAAAGCCCGTTTCCTCGCGTTTCTTAACGTCCACGTCTTCGTAGAAAGACGAGCGATCAAAATATAACATTTTAAAGTTTTTTTTTTTTAAATTCTGTGATGATAGTAAAATTACTTTTCATTGACAGCTATAATACCCGTTTTACGTCTTAATTAGCGTAAACTCGTAATCGCGATAACTTATTCGTTTTAACTCCGATTTTAGTGATTCCTTCGAATACGTTCACGTTATTAAAAGATTTATAATATTTTACAAAGTTATCCACTGATGAATAGTGATTTTTACTGTTCATAGTTTATTATAAATACTTTTTATACACTTTAAATTATCCGAAAACGTCGTAGTTTATTCGTTATAGTTCCGTTTTTAACGATTCTTGCGTGTACGATCTCGGAATCAAAAGTTATATCATATTTTAGATGTTTTAAAAGTAAAAGTTGCTGTAATGAATAGTAACTTTTTATAAAAATAGTTTTATAAAGTATTTATAGTCGTAAACTCGTTTTTAACGTATCTTTTTCGTTATAGATCGGTTTTTCAAGTTTCTTATCATTATGGATATCGTCTACGAAACGTATTATTTTTATAAATATCATAACCTACTGACCAAAATTCGTATTTGGACAGCCCTAAGTATGTTAAATTTGTTTCTTTATAAAACCTGTTTATTTTATGTATATTTAATAGTTAGTAGTTTTACTAATAAAAACTCTTATAAAAAACCATATTTTACAATGTGGTACTTATATAATAAAGGTCTAATATCATCCATATCCTAATAATATTCATTGTAACAAGTTCAACCCTTTTACTTTCATTATTTTCACATGTGAAGCTTAAGGAAAACCTTATAAACCGCAAATTTAACCTAAACATGTTTTATAACTTAATCCAATATGTTAACATACTTTTATTTTTACTTTCCATGATATATAGGACCATATACTAAAGGAATAAGTGAATATTAATCATAAAACATAATAATAACTTCATTTTTCATATTAGAAAGTCCATTAGTGGTGATTTAGGCTATATATAACATTTAACACATAAAATTATAAGAAATAAAAGTATATAAGAATTTAAGAAAACCTTAGTAATACGTAAGAGATGTGAAATAATTTCAAACTCGTTTTAGATTCAAAATCAACTTTCAAGCTATAACCCAAGATATAGTTTTCAAAACCCTAATCTTTCCCTTTTCTTCTATTACTTGAAAATGATGAACCAAATCTTCCCAACACCTTAAATAACCTTAAGTATGTTGTGTATAGGTGTAATATACTTAGAAAATCAAAGTAATGAATTTGATGTGGTGGCTTAATAGGCCGTTGGATTTGGTTTATACAGGGATCATAATAAGAATTTTGGTTAAGTATATAAGAAAGAAAGAGTGCATGCATGCATGGCTATTTATAGTATAAATATCTCACTAACTTAACCATAGTTACTTTTCTAACCCTAGTTTAGTTTACATGACAAGTTGTAAAGTTGTAAGAATTACTTTATGAAATATCTAGATATTATTTTTAACTTGTAAAGTCTTGGTCTCATCCATCTAATTTCGACATATATATATATATATATATATATATATATATGATGTAATTTTTAGTTATTTTGAGTATTGGGTATAATCGTGGGTATTTGATTAGGCGTAGTTAGATTTTAGAACTTCCGGGTATGCCTAAACGTATTTTATTATGAAACGTAAGCATTTTACGTAGCCGATAAAAATAAAATTGTACAAAGTCATTAAATTTATCCTCATAATAATCATATAACACTTGAATATGCCTTGATACAAACATTAATCTTTAATGCCCGTTTACGATTGTATGATCATTTCCATTTTACCGATTTAACTTAAAGTTTAACGGTTAAGAGTAAAACCGTAAAAACCCTAAAAATAAATTAAAATTTCATAATGTCATACAATGACCTAAAATACGAGGTTTATAGTACCTCCCCCCGTTTAAATGAAGCCTTGTCCTCAAAGATTATCACACATGCACTTGAATGACGGTGCAGTCTGGTAGAGGTGTGGATATTTTCTTCTTGAATTGATCCTTCACGTTCCCATGTAAACTCAGGACCTCTCTTTGAGTTCCATCGAACCTTGTCCTAATGGGATAAATACGGCTCGCTTCATCCGTCTTAACTTCACGATCTGTGATCTCTATAGGTTTTCCTCTGACAAACTGAAGCTTGTCATCAAAAAGAAGTCCATGCCAATCGGAATGGGCTAAGGTTCGTCGGCATACAACACCTCTTTAGTTGGTACACGAAATGTATTATGAACTCTGCTCAGCTCCTCAGAAGCTCGAGCTTGTATGCAACGTCCACCAACCCTTTTTTATATTACCTGAAAGTCCAACAAACCTGGGATTAATTACCCTCGTTTGCCAAAACTTACAACCCCTTTCCAAGGCGAAACAATTGAGCATCACTTTAATCACCAACCTCAAACAATCATTCGGCTTACACTTCAAATCACGTAGCTCTTTTGCTATCACGATCATCTGCATCCTTTGTTTAACTTGAATGATTCTCTCAGTCGTCTCTTGTACTATCTCTGGACCGGTGAGTTGAACTTCTCCAACCTCAGCCCAACAAACAGGCGAGCGACATTTTCTACCGTAAAGTGCCTCAAAGGGTGCAGCCTTAATGCTAGCATGATAACTGTTATTGTACGAAAACTCGACCAATGGCAAATGGTTTAACCCAAGCCATTCCCAAAGTCGATCACTCAAGTCTCTAAGCATATCTTGCGAGAGTTTGAATAGTTTTCTCCATCGGCTTTGTCCGTCAGTTTCAGGATGATATGACCGTAACTCATATCTAAACTTGTACCCAAAGCTTTCTGAAGCGACCTCCAGAAATTCGATGCGAACCTAGGGTCACGATCACAAATAATCGAGACCGGTATTCCATGCCTTGTTACTACTTCTTTCAGGTACATTCTCGCTAGTTTCTCCAGAGGGTCAGTTTCTTTCATGGGTATAAACAAAGATTTGCTGACTTTTGTAAGACGGTCCAACAATACCCAAATGGTGTCATACCCATTAGTGATGACCTAGGAAGCTTTGTGACAAAATCCATCGTGATATTGTCCACTTTCCATTTAGGTATCTCGGGTTGTACCAACAAACCCTTTGTCTCTGATGTTCGGCTCCTTTGACTTTAGCACAGGTCAACACTTGCTAACAATAGGTGGCGATATCATCTTCATATTGGGCCACCAATATAGCTTCTTTACGTCTTGGTACATTTCTCGAACCGGATGGATAGAATACTTCGACTTGGGGACATCGTTCATGATCACAGTACCGCAAATCGCCATAACAAGGTAACTAACTCCTGCATTGAGGCTAGGGATCAATCCGTACGAGTTCCAACATTTCTGTTCTAATTGCCTCTGGATATTTAATCATTTTCAAATCAGCATACCTCCAACATCCCTCACTCTTGATGATTTTCCTGTTTCCGTGCTTCAGTCTGAGCATTAAGATTTGCTTAGGAAGATCCAAGCCAATAGTCATGACTAAATCTCTACCACCTTAAGGTGGTTCCCGTTCTTTCCTGCTCATAGCATCAGCAAAACGACATTTGCCTTCCCTGGGTGATAACGAATATCGCAATCGTAATCACTCAGCAACTCAAAACATGCGTTCGTTGTCTCACTTTCAAACCCTTCTGATTAAGAATATGCTGTTAAACTCTTGTGATCATCGAAACACGTACGAACTCTGGTACCTATACAATAGTCCATCCAAATCTTCATAGCGAACACTACTGCTCCAAGTTCCGCCAGATCATGATAGTATAATTTTTTCTCATGGATCTTTAACTGACGTTGATGCATAAGAAATAACCTTTTCCCTTTGCATCAACACAGCGCCCAAACCCTTCTTTAAGCATCGCGTATACATAAAATCTTCCTTCCTTCGGGTAAAAGCCAGAATTGGTGCACTAAAAAAAAAATACACAACATCTGCTTACCAATAACTGGAACGCTGCCTCATTTTTGCACCGGCCCCACTCAAACTTGACCTTCTTTTGAGTGAGCTTGGTCATTGGTTTGGCGATCTTTGAAAACCCTTCAATGAATCGTCGATAATACCCAGCAAGACCTAAAAACTGACGAATCTCCGTTGGTGTCTTAGGAGATGCCCAATCTTTAACGGATTCGATCTTGGCTGGATCCACATGAATGCCTTTATTATCAATCACGTGACCGAGGAACTGTACTTTGGGAATCCAAAATTCACACTTGGAAAATTTTGCATACAACTCCTCTTTCTTCAACAACTCCAATATTATCTTCAGATGCTCTTCGTGCTCTTGCTTGTTCTTGGAATAGATCAAAATATCATCAATAAAGACAATTATGAATTTGTCCAGATAAGGTTTGCACACTCGGTTCATGAGGTCCATAAACACAGCAGGTGCGTTGGTCAAACCAAATGGCATAACTTGGAATTCATAATGTCCATATCGAGTTCTGAAGGCAGTCTTCGAGATGTCTTCTTCTCGAACCCTCAATTGGTGATAACCTGACCTTAGGTCGATCTTCGAGTAGACACTCGACCCTTGAAGTTGATCAAATAAGTCATCAATTCTTGGTAGTGGATAACGGTTCTTCACCGTTAGTTTGTTTAATTTCTGATAATCTATGCACATCCGGAATGATCCATCTTTCTTCTTGACGAATAGAACTGGAGCTCCCCATGGTGACGAACTAGGTCTTATAAAGCCTTTGTCGGAAAGCTCTTGTAGTTGATCCGCCAATTCTTTCATTTCTGATGGCGCCAATCGATAAGGTGCCCGTGCTACGGGTGCAGCACCAGGTACTAGATTGATTTGAAATTCCACTTGTCTAGTAGGTGGAAGACCTGGCAAGTCCTCGAGAAATACTTCAGGAAAATTCTTGACAATCAGTACGTCTTAAAGTTGCTTCTCCTTTGACTTGTTTCCAGTCTCCTTGATGGTAACATGTGCCAAAAAGACGTGACATCCTTTTAGCAGATACTTCTGGGTCTTGGTACATGAGATGATGTTTAATCGAGTCCCGTGTTCATCGCTACTTCCGTCTCCATGAAAAATTAAGATTTCGCTCCCAAAGGGAATACGAACGATCTTCTTAGCACAGTCAATAACGGCTTGGTATTTCGTCAACCAGTCCATGCCAATTATGACGTCATAAGTACCCATTTCTACAGGCATTAGGTCGACGTGAAACGGATGGTTCAGAAAATTTAACGTGCAACCCAGTAATACCGTATTTACCCAAATTATTCTACCATCAGCTAATTCAACGTTATAACCATGATCTAATGTAGTGGGGGCTATATTAATCAAAGTACTAAATTGAGTAGACACGAAACTTCTATCTGCACCAGTATCAAATAAAATGGAAGCACAACGGTTGTTTAGGAGAAACGTACCCGTCACAACGTTGTTGTCTGGGTTTTGCCCTGCAACTCCCACTGCATAAGCCCTGGCTACACCGCTACCATTTCCCTGATTCTTGTTCTTCCACTAGGGGCAGTCCTTCTTGAAGTGGCCTGGAGCCCCACACTCAAAGCAAACGATGGCATTGGTATTTGCTCTGGGCTCTTGGTATTGATGTTGTTACGGTTGGTGTTGTTATTATTATTGCGGTTGTTGTTGGTTATTTGCAGTTGCAGCCGGATCCTACAGTACTTGGCCGGTGGCAACGCTTCTGCAGTTAGTTGCCTGTTGGTGTACAAGGACCGTAATGGTTGAAGTTACACTTGGGACATAGAGGTTTAGTCCCTTCATACGATTTCTTGTCACCGTTCCCGGCAGCATAAGCCCTGCCTGTGTTCTGCCTTTTGTTTGGTTGTTGGTTTTGGTTATTTCGAGGAGTGTCTTCAAACTTCCTCTTGTTTTCTGCCTGTCTCTCAGCAAAAGTGTTATTTCTCCTATCCATCAATCCAGTCGCCATCTCAATAGCCTCCTGCATGGTTTTTGGCTTCGATGCCACAACACATGAAATATGTATTATACTTAGGTTTTACATGGCTTATGTTTCAAAAACAACAAGGACTTACTTTGCCATATCCCCAAAGTTTTACCCCCTTTTACCCCCTCAGTTAAAATTGGGCGCGAAAAAATGTTGGGTACTATTCATCATCACCCTCGCCAATTAACCCCTGGTAAAACAAAGGGCAAACATGAATTAAGGGTTAAAGTCGACAATTCAAGGGAAGGAGTACAAGATGGCAGGGTTAAATTAGTCATCTCAAAGGCACTAATTGGCTCACCCAAGCAAGGAGGCCACGTGGAAGAGGGGAAGCACAAGAGGAAGTTGGGATTTGCATTGGAGTCACTCACAATGAAAGCACAAGAGCTTCACAACGGATTGCCACGCTGGCAATCTGTGTGAGTTCATTTGTGATCCAAGGGATGACAATAATGATCAAATGATTGGCATGATTGAATGGCTAAGATGAGAGGAGCGTCTAACAACCTCTAGCTCCTAGAAGGTTCCTTGCAGTGCTATAAATACCTCACACCTCTCACACACACCTCACCTAGTATAGCTTTTCCATTTTAGTTTAAATTGCATTTTTAGCTTAAGCTTAAGTAGTGTAATGTTCAAGCTTATTGTAATTTCGTTTCTTTAAAGCATTGTAATCATTTTCAGTCCTTAATAAAATCCTTCAAGTTTTCTTAATCTGTTTGTCACTTGCAAGTTTTTACTACTCTCAAATTCATAAGCTAATGTGTCAAAAGCTTCTCATAAGCTCATCATAAGCTCATTCAAGTCTATAAGCTTGAATTTGAGTTTAAATAAGTCCTTAATTTACTTAAACTCTAAAATCAGAAATAAACCTTTGCTTATTGGACTTTTTGGACTTATGGAAGGGGATCCAATTATGGAAGGGATCCCATGGACTTTACTGGCTTATCCTAGGATAAGCCAGAGCTGTTGATAAGCTCTATAAGCACTTAGCTTCTGTTTAGCTGAAGCTTTAAGTAAGTTTTCTTTTAATTCCTTGTTCCTTTAAATTTTAGCTTAAAAAAACTGCTTTATTGCTTATTAGTTTTAATGTGTGCTTAGTTGCTTAATAGCTTTACTTAACTGCTTATCTAGTTGCTTATCTGTGTTTAATTTTGCTTATTAGTCATCAATTTTAATCTGTTCTTAGCTTTATAGATTTAGATCTTAGTTTTTCAAAATTTAGTCTAAAAATCTCAAAAACCAAAAAATATAGTTAGCATAAGTTGTAGATTAGTGTTTCTAGCTTAATAAATTGTTAAAATCTGTTTGTTAAGCTTGTAATAAGCTTATTATTATCTGGTTATAAGTTTTCAAACATTAGTTTTCAATTCATAAGCTAAAATAAAATATGTCAAATGTATAAAGGGGTGTTTGGATTATTGCACTTTGACCTCTAAAAGTCAAAGTGACTTGTGCTCATTGCTTGAGATAGTTTCATGATCATTTAAAATCAGTAGAAAAGGAGTTTTCAGAAGTTAGTTTACAAAATTGAAGAAGTTAAGGCCAAAATTCTTAGTGCCAGCACCAGGGTAGTTTGTTGCTTATCTGTTGATTGCTATAATTTGACTCAAGCTCTTTTAAGCTTGATACTTGTTGGTATTAGGTTTGTTTACACTCTTTGAGTGGATTTTATGCAGTAGAAGCCACCTTGGTCTACTGCATTTGTTCCTTGTCCTTTTGATTAGTTGCATAAGCAGTAGTAACCTCAGTTACTACTGCTGACTTTTTGGCTTCATTTAGGCTAGTAATTTTAGGATTTAAGGTCTTAAATTCAGTAGGCTTTTAGTTAAAACATAGCTTAATATAGTTTTAGACTTATTTTCAAAATTCTAGCTTAATATCTTAGGTACATTTTCTCTTAAAGTTCATAAAAAATCCAAAAAGACCAAAAACAGTAGGAAGTAAAAGTAGTTTTTTTTAAATTCAGACTTAGCCAAAGCCTGACGAGTCTCCATACCCTCTTGCTCATAAGCAAGTCTCTCTCTCCTCAATACCTCAACCTCAGCTCTCACAGCTGCACGATCCTTCTGGGCATCGTGATGTCGTGTGCAAAACTCTGAACTCTCTCTAGTGCAAACATCTACCTGGTAAGTGATCCTCCTGTTGACCAACTCTAAGGCGGTCATCATCCTCCTCTCAGTATCTAGGAGTCTGGTCTCTATAGTGGGTCCTGGCTGTCTCGCAGCAGCAGCAGCAGAACTCTCTCCAATCTCACACCCAGGTCTGGGAGTAGTAAGTAGTAGTCTCTTCCGAGGCGGCGTGTCGGCCTCAGAAATATCAGCTCTGCAGCTAGTAGATGGTAGAGGTATAGGTAACAATGGTGGGGTCCCTGATGGGAGTAGTGAATGATAGGTGGATGGTGATGCAGCTCTCATCTGTCTCATGGCTGCTCTAGTATGTGGGGGTCGAATACGTGGAGATAAAAAGAATGGTGGTAGTGGAGGTGTAGGTGCCTCATCCCCGGCTGGCACTAAGTCCTCAGGATGCTCAGGCTCAGGAATGTATACCGGTATATGATTCTCAGGTATATACACTGGAGAACGTGGTGCCTGCTCGAACAACTGTCGGGCAGCCTCCTCGTAAGGATCCTCAGATGGAATACTCCAAGATCGTGCCTCCGAGTGAACAGAAGTATAGGTAACGGCAGAATCAGCTGACATGACTACTGTGACCAGCAGAAATAACTTATGAGTATATATTATATAAGGCTCTTACTGTAATATACGTAATATATTATAAACACGTATATCAATTTTGCATGTATATAGCCTAACCGACTAATGCAACAATTTGTATATGAATACCCCGTAAAAACCCTTTTGTATGTATGCAATGTTTGAAAACGGTTATAGTCCAGCAAAAACATTTTGACCTGGTTCTCTATAACCTTGGCTCTTGATACCAATCTGTAACACCCCCAAAATGGGTCGCAGCGGAATAAGGATCCGGGGCATGTTACTTCAAGATCAACAGCACAAGATATATATAAGAACGACACAAAAGTCGTTTAAATTGATACATTGGATTTAATTCAAAGACATATTACAAAAGCTTAAAGCTTTACTTGTTCTTTGTTTAATATTACAAAAGATAACATAGATTTCCCAAAACATGATGCACATAAATCTTTAACAGTGCAATCCAAAACATAATCCAATGCATCCTTGGCACCTCGTGCCTATTGACCTCCTGAAAACATTGCTTAAAACGTCAACAAAATTGTTGGTGAATTCATAGGTTTATGTATTTAAATTATGCAGGACTGCAAGACTTTCCCGTGATGTTACAACATATGCCAACAATCACAAAACCAGATTACTGTTGCACTAAGCTCATGACACTGAAGCTCAACCTGTATTTGCTATTTTAGTAGTTATTTTGCCCGTACAGATATTGTAACCCGCAACATCTAAGTCTGACATGGTCAACGTTCGTTCCCAGTGATAGCTAATCACCCAAACGGGGAGGATAATTCCCAATTAGATCTATTATTTCATTCGCGCATCCTATGAATTAACAACTACATCTATGCAATGAAGTTCTGAAAATGGCTCAGGAGGGTTATCGCTACTTAGGCAACACATAATCAATATTACTTTAAAACACTTGCGTCCATTTTTTATAACAAAGCATGTTTTCACCCAAATATTAGTAAATCAGTAAACTGTATAAAAGTGGGGTATGAATCACCTTGAGTACTGATAGTCCAAATAATCACAGATAAAACGTCACGCAAAACGTTTAGATGCAACCTATTTAAATTAAGGTCGTATAAGTACCGAGTACTTTAATTAATAACATTGAATATAATCTTATAGTTGTTACATCGTACTATCGTTCGGGCTATCATAATTAAAGAGGTCATGACATGACGTACGAGGAGTTAGGACACTTTAAATCGTAAATCCAACAACTCGTCGATACGCCATCCGAAGAGGCCTCATTATGAAACTCCCTAGTATTATAGCACTTTGATAACCACATAATATTCTATATAGCATAATCACCGACTAATCGTTTTAGTAAAATAATATTTATAAAGTGAAAACGTTTATAAATATACTTTTCGTAAAAATGACCTAATTTGGTCGTTTTAAGCCCGTTGCTCGCGTTTCTTACGTCCACGTCTTCGTAGTAAGACGAGTGATCAAAATATTACATTTTCAAGTTTTTGATATTCTGCGATGAATAGTGTTTTTACTGTTCACAACAGCTATTTTACTCGTTTTTAGGTTTTAATTAACGTAAAACCCGTTTTTGTCGTATCTTATTCGTTATAGCTCCGTTTTTAGCGATTCTTTCGAGTACGATCTCGTAATTAAAAGTTATATCATATATTAGATGTTTTAAAAACATAACTTTCTGTAATGAATAGTAAATTTTATAAAAATAGTTTTATAAAAGTATTAACTATCGTAAACTTGTAAATGGCGTATCTTCTTCGTTATTAATCGGTTTTTCGAGTTCTTTATGACCCATCGATCCTTGTGACATGTAGTATTTTATAAAATCATAAAACATATATGTATTTTTCGAATTACAAACAGCCCCCTAAGATATTATTTTCCAAAATGGGTTTATCTTTATAAAAACCTTGTTTTATGTATTTTTCAACTAGTAGTTTATTATAGAAACCCTAATAACTATATATAACATATGTGATACTTATATTAATGTCCATTAGTCCATATATTTTTCATTTGTCCATGATTAACAAGTTTTAACAATTTATTTCATTACTTTCATATGTGAAGATTTAGAAAACTTATAAAACCCTAATTTAACCTAAACATGTTTATACTTAATCCATATGTTAACATACTTTTACTTTCACTTTTCCATGATATATATGACCATATGACATAAGAATAAGTGCATAAAATCATAAACATAAATAATAACTCATTTTACATATTAAAAAGTCCTTAGTGGTGATTATAGCCATAATTAACATATAACACATAAAATCATAAGAAATAAAAGTATGAAGGAATTAGGAAGACCTTAGGGACGATGTATGAGATGAGAAATAAGTGCTAAACCCGTGTTTAGACTCAAAACCAAAGCTTACAAGCTTATAAACCCTAGATTAGGTTTGAAACCCTAATCTTTCCTTTTCTTCCTTAATACTTGCAAATGATGAACCAATGCTTGAAAACACTTTAGTATGCCTTAGGATTGATGTGTAAAGGGTTGTATGGATTGTATAAAAATTTTGTATGGATTGCTTAAGAATGTTATATATGCCGTGGCTTTTAGAGCTTAGAAAAGAGGAAGAAAATAAATTTTGTAAGTAAAGAGTTTATGTAAAGTTTACTTATGCATGCATGTGTATTTATAGTAAAAATATCTTATTAACCTAACCATGGTTACTTTCTAACCCTAGCACAAGGTTAAGAAGTCAAGTTGTTCATGGTGTAAGAGTTTGTTCCTTAGATATTTCTTAAATATCTAGATATTATGGACAAGTTGTAATTCTTGGTCCTATCATCAAAAATTTCGGCATATATACATATATGTGATGTTATTTTTATTATTTTGGGTATTGGGTATAATCGTGGGTATTCGTTTAAGCGTAGTTAGGTTTTGGTGCTTCCGGGTATGCCGAAACGCGTTTTATCGTGAAACGTAAGCATTTTACGTAGCCAATAAAAATAAGATGAACAAAGTTATTAATTATCCTTATAATAATCATATAACACTTGCTTGATGTAAACATTTAATCGTTTAATGCCCGTTTACATTGAATGATCATTTTTAGTTTACGCGATTTAACTTAACGTTTACGGTTTAAGAGCAAACGCGTAAAACCCTAAAAATAAATTGTGAATTACATAATGTCATACAATGACCTAAAACACGAGGTGTTATAATACCTATATCCTTTTTTAACACTATAGTATCCCATCATAACATATTTCTCATATCTACTACAAAGCTTACCAGAACTATTAACAATAGTAGCAAAGTAAAGGCGGCCAAATATTTTTCAATAAGAGAGATTAGGACACTTATTATATATCAATTCATAAGGACTTTTTCCATTTAGCACGGAAAAAGGTAATCTGTTAATAAGATAAGTAGCAGTTAGAATACATTCAGTCTACAAATTTAATGGAATTTCCCCTAAAACAAAAGGGATCTAGCAACATTCAAAAGATATTTATGTTTCCTCTCAGCAATGCCATTTGTTGTGGACTATAAGCACAAGAAGTCTGAGGAGTAATACTTTTTTCATCACAAAACTTATTGACAACTTGATTAACAAATTTAGTACCATTGTCACTTCTAAAAGTTCTAACTCTTTTACTAAATTGATTTTCAATTAAATTATAAAAAAACTATTATATAAAATAGTACCTCATTTTTACTTTTAATAAGATACACCCATACAACTCTTACAATAGTAAAAAATATTTGTATCCTTCTTTGCTAGTCACCCTATATGGTCCCCATAAATCCAAATGCACAAGTTCCCCTAAAAAAGTTAAGACATGATCACTTAAAGGGAAGGGTTCCCTAGTCTTCTTAGCCCTTTGACAAATTTCACAAACAATAGTTTCCTTTTTGTATCAAACTTTAGTTGTGCTTTTTTCAGTAAAGGGTTTCCCCAGTAAATTTTATTACTCTAAAAAATATTTAAGTACAAGGGATTGTACTTTTATAATATTTAAAACTGGATTTGCAGGATGACCAAGCCTATAGTGTGAGTCTTGCTTAGATAAACAACTCTTAAAAAAAGAGCTATTTAAATCTTAATTAATACCTTAATCATTTTCAATTATGTAGTATAATCCTTCACATTGTTTACCAGTCTCTAGAACATTTTTCAGATTCAAATTCTGATCCAAAATACACCATTTGTTTTCATCAAAAGCAACCAACATTTTATTATCCTTAGCAAGTTTGTGAACTAAAATAAGAATAGCATGTGTGGAAAACTAGAAGGGGGTTGAATAGTTTAGCGCTTTTTAAATTTTATGTTTAGTTTGATTATAAAACTTAGATTCGACTTTATGTGAATTCACAATGTGCACAATATGAACAATTTAACTAATCAAATAAGTAATGACAAGATATAAAATAAGTATGAAAGATAAGAGATAAGAGATGGAAAGATCAAAACACAATACGAGGATTTATAGTGGTTCGGTAATAAAGCACCTCTTCGCCCTACTCCACTCCCTGAGCACCAAACCCGAGAGTTTTCTTTACTATGTCAACAAGCTCCCTTTAGGCGGAGGAAACCATACACAACTTAGCTTACACCAATTTCTGACACAAAGCAAAATGTTGAGTTTTAATCCTAGCTAGAACTAATCTATCACGACTAATCACACTACTTTACAATGATTCACAACTTCACTTCACTACATACCTTTTCTTCACTTCACTTTACAACTTCACTTCAACTAAACACTATCTTGATCACACCAATCTAACACTACTTCTAAGATCACCCTGATCTAACTATACTTACAATGATCACCACAATCTACTTAATATACACAACTACAATACACACCTTCACAATATAAACAAATGATTTACAAGATATAATACAATTGCAACAAGGTTGCAAGGACACACACTAAGCTATAATACTTCTTTACTTGATGGTGGGAAGTATTCTTCTCTTGCACTTGAGGAACAAAGTTTGGATCACTTGGAAACAAAGCTTTATGATTAAATAATCAAAGGAAAGAAAGGAGAGAGTAAACTGATTTAGAACAGAAAGAAAGTGTATGAAAAAGGTGAGAAAGTCAGTGGGAAATAGTTCAGTATTTATAGGCCAGCTGAGCTGGATTTTTGTCTGGGTGGTCCCCTTAATTTTAAGGGGGCCGCCCAGCCCAGACGCTCCCTCTTTTGTCTTTTCAAGGGGAGGTGTTTTTTGGAACATTTCTAGCCGTTTTTGGGTAGAATCTTGAATTCAAAATATTTATTTGAATAATACATTTCTTTTAAATCTAAAAATGTTTTTGTAAAAGATATAAAAATGTTTGT
>BQNB010086511.1:0-19565 GCA_026074375.1 Tanacetum coccineum | reverse complement strand
GCACGAACTTGAAGATGGCTAAACTGTTATCATTCAAACTTTATGTTTTCATGTAGATTTTGGGACCTCTGTTTGTAAAAACTATAATGAAATAATGAATGATAATTTATCTTTTAAAAACGTCTCTTTTGAGTCATTTTCTATAATTATGACTGTTGTACTATGAAATAATACCCCAGATTAGCTTCCGCTGCTATATGTCAAAAATGGGGGTGTTATATTGATGATGACGACTTTGATCCGGAGGGAGACATTCTTCTCATTGAGAAGTTACTAAATGATGATCCATCATCCCCTCTCCCTCTGAAAGAACTTCATTTTAAAGAACTTAAAATCGTAAAATCTTCTATTGATGATCCTCCGGAGCTTGAGCTCAAGGATTTACCTTCTCATCTTGAGTATGCATTTTTGGAGGATACCGATAAACTACCCGTCATTATTACTAAAAACTTAAAAGAAGATGAGAAGGTCCGACTTCTAAAGGTTTTAAAGTCACACAAGCGTGCCATCGCTTGGAAAATCTCTGATATTAAAGGCATTGACCCTAAATTTTGTACTCACAAAATATTAATGAAGGATGACTCTAAACCGGCAATTCAACATCAAAGACGAGTCAAATTCATGAGGTTATCAAAAAGGAAGTTATCAAACTCCTTGATGCCGGATTAATTTACCCTATATCCGATAGCCCGTGGGTAATCCCCGTTCATTATGTGCCTAAGAAGGGCGGTATAACCGTAATTGAAAATGAAGATAATGAGTTAATACCTACTCGATTAGTTACGAGATGGCATGTATGCATTGACTACCAAAAGTTAAATGATGCCACTCGTAAAGATCATTTCCCGTTACCATTTATGGACCAAATGCTTGAAAGACTCGCAGGAAACGAATACTATTGTATTCTAGATGGTTTCTCGGGATACTTTTAAATTCCTATTGACCCGCAAGACCAAGAAAAGACCACCTTCACTTATCCTTATGGGACGTTTGCTTATCGACGCATGCCTTTCGGCTTGTGTAATGCTCCAGGCACATTCCAAAGGTGCATGATGGCCATTTTCCACGACATGATCGAGGAAACAATGGAGGTCTTTATGGATGATTTCTTAGTCTTTGGGGATTCTTTCTCCTTATGCCTCTTCCATTTAGACAAAATGCTCAAATGGTGCGAAGACACTAATTTAGTTCTAAATTAGGAGAAATGCCATTTTATGGTAAAAGAAGGCATTGTTCTAGGACATAAGATTTCAAAGTCCGGGATTGAGGTCGACAAAGCTAAAGTTGATGTTATAGCTAAACTCCCTCATCTGACTTCTATTAAATGCATTCGAAGTTTTTTAGGTCACGCCGGGTTCTATCGCCAATTTATTCAAGATTTTTCTAAAATTGCCCGGCCGATAACCCATCTTCTTAAAAAAGATACCCCTTTCATCTCCTCGAAAGAATGTGTTGAATCATTTAATATACATAAGAAAAAGTTAACCGAAGCTCCAATTTTAGTTGCCCCCGATTGGGACCTACCGTTTGAAATTATTTGTGATGCTAGTGATTACGCGGTAGGTGCAGTCTTAGGGCAACGTAAGACCAAACATGTTCAGCCTATACACTATGCTAGTAAGACCATGACGGATGTTCAAGCACATTACACTACTATGGAGAAAGAATTATTAGCCGTAGTATATGCTTTCGAGAAATTTCAGCCTTATTTAGTCTTGTCAAAAACCATTGTGTATACGGAACACTCGGCTCTCAAATATCTTCTTGCCAAGCAAGATGTTAAACCGAGATTGCTCTGGTGGATTCTCCTACTCCAAGAATTTGATGTCATTATTCGTGATAAAAAAGGTCCTGTCACCTATTCACGCGCTTTGCGCACTCAACACAACCGCGATACGCTGTTCACAAGCAACAGCCAGTCCAGCGATCTCACTGCGCGGCTCCGGATGTCACGCGATATCTCATGAGAAGCTCATCTTTCATACTCCACTCACCCTCACGCCTACGGCGACTGGTCCTCATACAATGCGTCGCAGATTCCGAACACAACGTAACACTAACACCATGCGACAACAAATAGATACCCCCCATCCAACAGGAGACCACTGGTCGTACAGGTAATCCGTCTTTCACATGGAGCGAGAGTGATGGGCTACCTCTTTCTTCACCCACTGCTCAACGCTAATTGCGCTGCGGCACGAACTTCGCACTACTCAGCGCGCTAGGATTGGTAGACGTGATGAAACAATTCTTCCACTCTTACTTCAAAACTTCATCAGCAGTGAGGCCGACCTTCCGTACACACTTACCTCTTACTGTACACTCTATTGTGCTCTTCTTCTGCTTCTTCACTGGTGTATTTTGCGCTCATTGACACAATTTAGAGTGAAGGAAACCACACTATGCAGCTCCACACCGTAATTAGTTTTTCCGCGCCTCGCACGCGTACATTATCTTATGCCACATATCAGAACTTATACTCTCACACCTTGGCACTAATACTGACACAGCGCTATGATCACAACGTGTCTCACCACGATATTGTGTGAACTTAGCAACCTCTAGTATCCATTTCTTAGCAATCAGCCGAGGGTATTGAATGGTGAAATCTAATCAAACAGATTATTATGGAATAGTTGAGAGGAAGGATTTTATGGGGAAGAATTGTTTAAGAGTTGAAAAGTACCCGGACTTTGAGTCACACGTGTGACGCTTGAATCGTCAAGGCAAAATCTGCTAAAAGGTATAATACCTCAAAATGCTATTAAGTATGCGATATCTTTTCGTGTGAGGCATCGTGTTTAATGGCCCCGTTTCCCGTCTTCTCGAGAACAAGTACAGCTTGAGGCCGGTGACTACTTGTCTAAATGGGTGAAGCAAAAGCGCTCCTCACTAATATTCCCGAGTTGGTTAGTAAATTCTAGAAAATCTCTCTTCGCATCCATTTTGGAACTACCTCGTGCTATTATTAGGTGATCACGGTACTCACTTTGTAAGACCGCAATTTGCAAAGGTCCTGCTTATGTATGGAGTTACTCACCTCTTTTCTACCCGCGTCATCCCACAAACAGTGGACAAGTGAGAGTTTCAAATCGTGGTTTGAAACGTATCCCTTTGGAAAGGACCGAGTAAGTGAAACCGTGCTTCATGATCTGACAAGTTAGAAATGATGCTTTATGGGCCTTTCCGTAAACCGCTTTCAAAACAGCCATCAGTCGCACTCCTTGTAAAAGCTAGTGAACGAAAGGACTTGTCCAACTCCTATCAAACTTGAACCACAAGGCCTATTGGGCCTTGTAACATGAAATTATTGAACCTGCAAGTTACTATTTTCTGTGATTCACTAACAAGCCTATAAAGTTTGAATCCTGAGAATCCTTCACACCCTCGGGATACCCCAAAAGAAACGCATTTATATCGCTCCGCTCTAGCTTCCTTGTTTATCGAGATGGATTAATTGTCTACCCAACCGAAAATCCTCAACATCATCCATAATCACATGGATGTGCTCCTACCCACATCTCCATATGTGTCCCTATTTCTCAATCGCTGTCGATGGTGACCCTATTGAAATATATGCGGCCGTACATGTCGCTTCCGCCCAAGGACTTTGGTGCAACCCTAGACTGAATAAAAATCCAGCGTACCTATCCATGAGGAGTTCTGTTCAAGTCAAACTTCTGCTACCACCCATTCTGTTGATTGCGTCCCGCAACTTCCAAATGTCCTAGCAATCCCACTCTCAATGCTAGCGGTACAAACTCTCGTACAGAACTCAAGACCATTATCCGTCCTCAACTTCTTAACCGTCCCTCGACATCAGCTTCTCATACTAATTCTTCACTCTTTTGAACTTTCCAATTGCTTTCGTGTTTGAACCTGAAATATAAACCATACCCTCCTGGAATAATCATCATGATAGATAAGAAATACCTCTTACCTCCCAATGAATCCAACCTGAGACGAACCCAATAAGTCTGAATGAATATAGTCCCTACCACTCCCTGATATTGTGCCTTCTAACCGAACACTGATCGATGTGACTTTCCCAAAACAATAACATTCACAACGACAAAAATCTAGCTTACCTAACTCTTCTTGCCATAACAGACCTGCATTTCCAGCACCTGTAGTCCCGCCTCACTGAAATGTCCCCAGTCTTTATGCCAAAACCGTGCAAGGACTGTCCTTTTTCTACAACACTAATGCATTAAGCTCACCTGCATTTGCATGGCCATCCCAAAGAGTATCCGCAATTATCCCTCCTTGTCCATATAAAACAACCCTGAACCATTAACACCTTGACTTATGCCGCGAGCTGAGAGCATTTTTACGGAAATCCCTTCTTTTTCAAGAGATCCCACGATATCAAGTTTCTTTTTAATTTCAAATATACCTGACATTGTTTAACACAAAACTTGACCCAATCTCTCAGTTTGTACCCTCACCTTGCATTACCTCTGATTTTACACTCCTGTTAGTCCACCAATGTACAATGCCCAAATCGCATTCTAGAAAATCTAAAAAATATACATCTAACCTGGGTGTCATTGGTAATGAACATCCTAATCCATGGATCAATCTACGTAGAGCCTGGAGCCTGTGCGCTCATCACCATCATCACCTCAGAATCGTCATAATTCGAACCACTAAAGCTTGGTTGCTCATCTTTCTTGGCGTAACCTGTTGATTTCTTACGACTATTCTTCGGATAGTTTCTCTTCAAGTGATCCTCAGATTGGCAAATATAGCACTTGAGTCTTCCACCTCGAGACTTCGATCTTGACTTTCCCCTTGACTGACGTGAATCCCTACGATCAGTTCTTCCCCTCACATATAACCCTTCACCATCATCCCCCTTCGCCTTAGACCTTTCTTTGATTTCCTTTGAATTTAGTGTGGCCATCACGTCCTCCAAAGTCAAAGCTTCCCGTCCATAGAGCAAGGTATCCACAAAGTGTTCGTATGATGCTGGTAAAGAAGTGAGTAATAATAAAGCAAGATCTTCATCCTCGAATTTTACCTCAATATTTGCTAAATCAAGAACGATTTTGTTGAACTCATCTATATGCTCGGAAATCTTTCGTCCAGCCGGCATGTAGAATGTATACAACTTCTTCTTCAGGTACAACTTGTTGGCCAAAGACTTTGTCATGTACAAAGTCTCGAGCTTGGTCCAAACCCCCGCTGCAGTCGTCTCCCCGGTAACCTCTCTCAGAACCTTGTTACCTAAACACAAAATCACGGCACTGTGAGCTTTCTTGTTTAGCTCAGCTTTCGCTTCAGCTTCCATATCCGCGGGTAAAACCTCCAGAGCTGCTTCACATCCATATTGGATTAATAAAGCACGCATCTTGATCCTCCATAACCCGAAATCACCAGTTCCATCGAATTTTTCGATGTCAAACTTGGCTCCCGTCATTCTTTAATTCCTTTATTAATTTGCTAAACCTTGTGAAAAACCTCACAATCACAAACTAACAAAGTCCCTTGTGCAAAATACCCTTCAAAGTAATAACCTTTCGTTTTATAAAAACAAAAATAATATTCAGATTTTGGCCCAATATATTCTTTAAATCTAAAAGTGATTAAAAGCCTTGGCCCAATATATATTTTGCCTAGTAAATATCTGAATAAAACCCTTTGAAGTGATTAACTGTAGTTTGACTTTTAGATACAAGCCAACCACCGTGTCTTCCTCTTCTTCCTCTATCACCGACGATAGAAAAAAAAACAACAACCAACCTTTGTTGATCTTCAAATATTCGAAAAATCAACAAAACCCTTTTCAATCGATGACCTGCTGCTACCTTGATGTTCAAAGAAAACTGAACACCGAAACCCTTTGTTGTCGCGATCCTTGTAGCCCAAACAGAACCCTGCTCCTACCAGAAATCGAACAACAAGCAACCCTTCTTGATCGAACCTAGATAACCAGACAACTCGCGAACCGAGCTCTTGATACCACTTGTAGGAATCGACGTCCCTACAATCCTGATTATTAGAGCGGATAACTCGATCGTGAAGATGAAGATACACCACAACAGATAATGGATCGACAGAAAAGTAAACACACAAGGTAATATCCCTAATCGATGTTTAGATTAGTATTGAAAGAATGAACGTACATTGTTCCTCCCCCCCTCACCTCCTTTTATAGAGATGAGGGGGAGGTAGTAGAATCCATCTAGGACTCTATGACGGCTGGAGGTAGTAGTTACCAACTAGGACTCTATGACGGCTAAGAATACAAAATCAAATTGGACTCTATGACGGCTAAGAATACAAAGTAAAATAGGACACTATTACGGCTAATGATAAAGACTAAATATAACATTCTTCTTCTATAATCAAAGAAACATTTGACCGGAGGTATTAGTTGTGTTTCTGTATGCACCGATTGTCCTGAACATGTGCGGGAAGAATTAAGGTCATATCAGTTACAAAGAGAGACTGGAAGGGCAGAAATGAAAATGAATACGGGACAATATGCTGACTATGATGATGAAGTAGTAGAATTAAAGCCTGCTAAAGTATCAAAAAGAAGTAAGTTGCCTCCACGAAAGAAAGCAAAGCAAAAAGGTCTAATGGACGTGTTCTTTTCTCCTAATCCTGAAGTCACGGTTAGAAGTAGGAAAGGGGGAAACAACAAACCATTAACGAATTATGCCAAAAAGAGCTAAGGGAAAAAAACCTGTAAAGAGACTGCGAGATGGTTTTATGATGCAAGTATTCCTTTTTTTCTGCAACTTATGATAGTTTTAAGATAATGATTGAATCTGTTGGACAATTCTATCGGGGATTGAAACCACCGAGCATGTATCAGTTGAGAGTTCCGTTACTTAATAAGGAAGTAATTTATGTTGAAAATCAAATGTTAGAGCATAAGAAAGAATGGGCTCAAAAAGGTTGTTCTATTCTATCAGATGGATGGCGTGATTCGGTTGTTTCAAAGAATATAATTAACTTTATGGTGAACTCAGTAACTCACCAAAAGGTTCGGTGTTTGAGAAATCAATAAATGTTTCTGATATCTCAAAAAATGCAACTTTCTTATATGAGATTCTTGATCAAATGGTAGAAGAAGTTGGAGAGGAAAATGTAGTTTAGATAATTACGGACAATGCATCTGCGTATGTTAAAGAGGGTAAGAAACTAAGCTCTAAAAACTTTCTATTTTTTAGTCACATTAGGGAAATCAAGTCTTGAATTCGAATCTAATATCATTATTATGAATTCAAGTCTTGAATTCGTATAAAATTCGTATCTAATATCATATTATTATGAACTTCATAAGGTCAATGATAGAAGCTACTAGAAAGCATATCTATTGTACTCCATGTACTACTCATTGGATTAGATCTTATCTTGGAAGATAATGGGAAAAAAATTCCGAAGGTGAAAGAGTGTTTGAAGATGGCTATGTTCGCGAATGGCTTGTTGGAAAATATGGTATAGCAAATATGAGTTTTTGCTAACTTTGGACAACATTTAATATATGTAGATGTTATATATAATAATAGATGTTTGGGGCTTTGCGTTCTCCTTGAAGAGAGCTTCGCAACGAGCCAAATTGTGTCCAAAATGGAGTAGAGATGAATGAGATATCGTGACTCAAAGTGAGGCACGTGGAACACGAATCTGGAACTATCCCACATCGCCCAAAGTGTGAAGTGGGATTGGGTTTATAATGAAACCTTGGTAGTTGCTTGTAAATTCCTTTGTGGGGTTTATGCTCCCACGTCTACGCGCGGGGGGGGGGGGGGTGCAAAAAATGGATTTCTGGGCCAAGATGGGTTCGGTTCCACTGAACTCATGCGAGCCCGCGCGACCTGCGGACACGAATGCAGCTCCGGTTGCTCACCTACGCGCCTATCTTTTTGCTAATGGTTCGTTCCTGTCTTGATAAGGTTTCCAGAATCTTCTTGAGTTTATCTAATAACTGGTTGATAGAGTTTTAGATATATACCAAGTTTAAACTAGCTGGTCTTACGCAGCTTTCTTGGCTGGTTGACCAGGCTAGGGTTTTGCTATATAGAGCAGGATTCTCATTCAGTTTATATACACAGAAACGCAATACTACTCCAATACCAGAACATTGAGCCGCCAGTTCGCAGCTTTTTGCCAGCAGTTCCATCGCTCAGAATCACTCGACCTTTCCGTAATCTTTCAGGTCAGATTGTCTAGTCCGGCTGTACAACAGCTTTGGACGTTGTACCCTGGGAAACAGACGGCGAATCTGTTTTAAGGGAATCGTGTTAAACACGAGCCTCGTTCTTTTACTGCTTTAATTATCTGTTAATTCTTGCTGTTTATTTGCTTGTTAATGTTATTCGATTTATGATATTAAAAGTATCCAGGTTGGGAAAAAGAATGCAAGCTTACTTCTTAAAAGAGTCATTTAGGAAGAACATCGTTTATACTCTTAAGTTGACGGGCCCTCTTGTTAATGTACTTAGAATGGTTGATGGAGAAAGAAAGCCGGCTATGGGTTACGTTTACAAAGCCATGGACAAGGCTAAGGATGCTATTAAAAATAGCTTTCCGAATAGGGAGGACCTCTATGAGAAAACTATCGGGATAATCGATCATAGGGAGGACCTTTATGAGAAAACTATCGAGATAATTGTTGTGGAGTTCATGAGTTATGTTTTTGGTGTGAAGAGATGATCAAATTCGAAGGTCGTGAAACACGTTGGTATGGTAAAATGTTGACATTAAAGGTTCCAAAAAAGAAATTAACTTGATTAATTATAACGCTTTAGTTAATTTTGATACTTTTGATATGCTGAATAAAAATTATGACATTTGGTAGTAAAAGCAGATTTTTTTTTTGCATAAATTTGGTATCGATTTTGGTTTGGAACTTTGGATAGTGAAGTGGTTTGACTTGAGAAGTCAACGTTTGTGAATTTATGCACGTAATTTGATAGAGAGCAATGAAGAGGTTGAAATGGGAACATGCTAAGCTCAGTTTACATGTGAAGTTTCCAAATTCCAGAAAAATAATTACTTTTTATACAAAAAATTAAAAATAATTATTTTTCTCTTCTTACCGGTTTGCAGTTGCGGCGGCGGCGTCCTGAAAGCCTAAGGTAGCCATGTCGATGTTGTTCTTCTTCTTCTGTGCACGTATGGTGGAAAGTGTTTTCCACCATACATTGTATTGATTGGAGGAGCAGATACATTGTATTGTAATCGTAGTGATAAGAGTTTTCTTTTTCACTTTTAGGAGATCATAGTGAGTCGAAATATTTGATTTATGAGTTGGGCTTTTACGAAGAATAATATAGTTTTGTGATTCGGAAGATAAAATAGTTGTGCATTGTGAAGTTTGACATTGGCTTGATGGACCAACCATCTCAAAATGTGAAGATTGTTACTAAAAATATTTAATGAAAATTGGTTGATAAAAGATGAAAAACTATCAACCGAAAAGTTATTCGGTTCATTTATTCTTAAAACATACAATTACCGGGGGACCCAACCCCCCAATAAACCGGGTTACATTAAATTCTTTTGACCCGGCCCCAAAAGCACTATGAACTTTTAACTATTTACGACTTTCTTATATAATAAACTTTATTTATCAAATATATACCATCATATCTTCCGAAATCATTCAGATCAAAAAATACCAGCTCGGAAAGATCTTCGATTTGCGAACGCTCAAAACGTGTCCAATATTGCAATAGTCTTCCGGGACAATACGCCGCACGATTTTATAAAAGAAATTTGAGTTTAATATAAATAAAATAAAAAAGTAAAGATTACAAACACGTTCCCTCACTGTTTAACTATTTACGACTTTTTATATAATAAATTTTATTTATCAAATAAATTTTATTTATATATATTATCATTTGAGATGTAAATTACTATTCATTTTATATATATTATATATATATTACAAAAGGCAGCCTACCCGGCCCGCCAAAATTTAATGCAACCCGTCATTTTTTACCCGAAATTTAATGCGGCCATTTTTTTTATTTTTATTTTTTTTCTTTTTCTTTTTCTTTACATTCACTCTTTTTTTTACCCTTTTTTTAACCTTTTTTTTTCTCAAAAACTTTTTAAAATAAAACTTTATTTTTTTTCTCGGAATACCCTCTCGCGCTGTTTGAGTCGTTCGGTTGTTTTTTTAAGAATAAACCTTTAAGTTTCCTCAACTCGCGTCCGGATAATCGTCACGTTCCTTTTTTTTCTAATAAAAAAATTTTAAAATAAAATTTTGCTTTTTCTTTCTCGAAATACCCTCTCGCACTGTCGGAAGCCCTCGGTCTGTTTTTTTATGAATATTTTTTTTCACTTAACAGTTAGTTTTTTTTTTACCATTTTTTTTCCTTTTTTTTCCTCAAAAAGTTTTTAAAAGTAAACTTTTTTTCCTCAAAAAAATTTTAAGATAAAACTTTCCTTTTTTTTACCGCTATTGAGTCGTCGGTCTGTTTTTTTATGAATAAAACCTCTTAATGATTTCCTCAAAAACTCGCGACTCGCTTATCGTTCCCGTCTCTTTTTTTCTAAAAAAATTTTTAAAATAAAATTTTCCTTTTTTTTTTCTCGAAATACCCTCTCGCACTGTCGGAGCCATCGGTCTGTTTTTTTATGAATATTTTTTTCTTAACAGTTAGTTTTTTTTTTTACCATTTTTTTTCCTTTTTTTTCCTCAAAAAGTTTTTAAAAGTAAACTTTTTTTCCTCAAAAAAATTTTAAGATAAAACTTTCCTTTTTTTTACCGGGGTGCATTTAATATGCCGGCTCAACCCTACCCGGTCCGATCGGTTTTTTTTTTCCTTTAGAAAAAAAAAATTTGTTTTCTTTTTTTAAATACTCTCTCGCACTTTTTTAGTCATCGGTCTGTTTTTTTTATGAATGTCCGAACATTTAAAAAAAAAATTAAATTGTTTTTTTGCTTTTTTTTCCAAAATATTCACTCACACTTTCTGAGTATCGGGATTGTCGGTCGACACCGACAAGTCCGCCCGACCCGTTCCTTTTTTATGTTTACCGAAAATAGCCCCTCAAATATTTACGAAATACCCCCTCGCACTATGTGTTAAATTACGAAAACTGCCCTCATTTTAATTTTTTTTATAAAATACTCATTTCCCCACTAGCATACCCTCTCGCACTCAAACCTCGCGCTCCGCTAATCGTCCCGTTTTTTTTTTTCTCAAAAAGTTTTTAAAATAAAACTTTTTTTTTTCTCGGAATACCCTCTCGCACTGTTTGAGTCATCGGTCTGTTTTTTTATGAATAAAACTTTAAGTTTCCTCAAACCTCGCGCTCGCGGTCTTTTTTTTTATGAATAAAACTTTAAGTTTTCTCAAACCTCGCGCTCCGCTAATCGTCCCGCAACGGCGCGCGGTCGCCAGTTTTTTTTTTTAGAAAAAAAAAATTTGTTTTGTTTTTTAAATACTCTCTCGCACTTTTTTAGTCATCGGTCTGTATTTTTAATTATTTTTTTTAAATTGTTTTTTTGCTTTTTTTTTTCAAAATATTCACTCGCACTTTTTGAGTTATCGGTATTGTCGGGTCGACCCGACCCGGTCCGCCCCGACCCGTTCCTTTTTTTATTTACGAAATAGCCCCTCAAATATTTACGAAATACCCCCTCGCACTATGTGTTAAATTACGAAAACTACCCTAATTTTAATATTTTTTTATAAAATACCCCTTTCCCCACTAGCGGTCGACAGTTAGTTTTTTTTTTTTAGAATGCACCAAAACAGTGCTTGAAATCGGTCGTTACTTAACGACCGTTAATTTTTCTTTTTTTACAAAAATATACCTTCTAACACGTCCAACCGAAAACACCGGCCACCAAACATCCCGCAGCGGAGCGCGGGTGAGCCTAACTTGTCCCATACACATAAAAGAAAGAAAAGTACATTTAATACCTAACTATTTATTGATCATAAAAGTAAACATTAAATTTTACAGATTCTTTCACAAAAATTGTTAAAGTAAAAGTAGACTAGGTATACTTTCATTAAAGCAAACATTAAAACTTTTGTGAAACATTAAATGCAAACATCTGTAAACTTTTGTTTCAGTTATTCATAAAGGCAAAGATTAAATGCAAACATTGAAGACTCATCAAAGAGGCAAACATAGGTATACTTTTAGAGTTTTAGTCTTTCATAAAAGTAAACATTAAAGACACACATTAAGTCTATATATTACCAACGTATTTTTAAAATTTTACACATGTAAGTAATCAACATATTATATTACCAATATAGTCAATGAATCTTTTAAATTTGTGACGATATAGTCAATATGACCATTTAGGTGTCAATTGAAACTGTAAAATGACTGACACATCATTTTTTTACTTAGTTGAATATACAACCTCACATTTTACTTTACATGTATTCCTCTATAGACTTGACACTTCTTTGGATCCTGTTTGTCTATTACTCCCTTCGTCCCAAAATTATTGTCCCCTCGGTCTTTTTTTTTAACTTTGACCTTAAATATTTTGGTTTGTGTTATGTTATACTTGATGCAAAAATATTTAAAGTCAAAAATATTTAAAGTCAAGTATTATGTTATGTTATACTTTGACCTTAAATATTTTGGTTTGTGTTATGTTATACCTTGACCTTAAATTATTGTATTTTCATTGTTATCATTTTCATCAAGTATTATATAAAACAAACAAAAATATTTAAAGTCAAAATTGGAAGAAAAAGACTTAAAAAGTCAACAGAGGACAATAAATTTGGGACGGAGGGAGTATGATTAATTCAATTCCCTTAATCTCATACGACTACATAATTTCTCAATGTGATAGGCCTTTTTCAACATCTTTTTCTTTTTTTATTTAATTAATTGTTAGTGATGATCAAGAACAATTATTGAAAAACACATAACATGAAGAAACTTTGTTGTTTTCGATTGAATCTTTTCCCTTTCACTATAGTATAAGCCCAAAAGATCGATTCAAAGTATGCCCTTTCTTGTTTGTAGCCACCACGAGGGGTGTTGATCGGTTCGGTTATCGGGTTATTCGTTTAGTTTGGTTAATTTTTTTTGGTCAACCCGAAAACCAAACCGAACCGAACTAGAATCAACCGAACCGAACCAAAAACCGAATTCGGTTCGGTTCTCGGGTTGACCCGAATAACCTGAATTTCACTATTTAAAAAAAAAATTAATAATTAGATAAATTTTTAATACACAAAAAATTATTATTAACATAAAAAGTGTTTTTTATATTATGATAACATTTTAATAGTATTTTTATATATAAATATATAAATAATATATATATTTATAATCACACGGGTACTCGCCGCTGCAACGGCGGCGGGTACCCTGTGACTATATTTTGCGGCGAGCAAATGTTATTCGGTTAAACGTTTTTCTAACAACAATTGTACAATGAATGATAACTTAAATTAAAATAACTTTAGGCAATAACGATGCAAAGTATTTCATATCAAAATAAAAAGATCTAAACGAAAGAAAGGAACACATAAATAGCATCTTTAAACATAAGTTAAAATAGACCGGTACCCGCGCGTTGTGACGACGAGTTCCCGTATAATTAAATCTTTCGACGAGGGGCTAGACGAGGTTCAAGGACCATAAGATCCTTGGATGTCTGAATCTATTGTGTGTGAAGTATGATTAGTTTGTGTTGTAGCTTTTTGATTCTTTCATAAACAATGAGTTCTTTTTATATTAAGATTTCATAATTGACATTTTAATGTATATTAATAACTTTTTTTTAAGTTTTATATGTTATAAGTATTGATAGAGTTGTTACTCATTTATTTCCCAATCAATCACGTATTTGATCAATAATACGACGGTTACAACTTTTGAGGTTACAGACATTTATCAAGTTTTGAAATCCTTTCATAACAAGAAATGTTTTGATCCTTCAAAAATTTTAAGACTTCTAATTTTAGATGTCCTAAACTCTTTAAAGTAGTATAGATGTAAACTTGCAATACTACTTTTATTCAAAAGTTCCATTTTCATATTTGCATCCTAAAATGTTTTGTCACTATATGATATGTGTTGACAATGATATGTGATCGTCACTCTCTTCAAACACATAATGATACTAATTACCCAAAATGCATAAGAAAGTCTTTCAAGGCACATAAAGTCTTTCAGTTGGGCATAACAAAGTTTAGAGATTCTTTCAAGGCATAAGAAAAGTCTCACGGCGTTGTCAAAGTGAATTACCAAAAATTCATCAATGTTGGAAGACAAGTTCCTTCTTCTCAGATATTATTTACATAAAAGTTAGATGTAATTACAAATATCGTCCTTGTAGTTATACCCAAATTGCACGTTTCGTCCTATTTCGACATTAATTACGCCAGACGTCCCTGTAGTTAACCCAAATGGGTTGACCGGTCCTTTGACCCTAACTCCATCCAGAATTTTGTTATCTTTTGGTATTATTAGGGGTAAAATCGGTAGTTCACCTACTTTACCCACCTAACATAATTAAACACTTGACTCTTTGACTATTTTGTAACAAACTTCATCCCTTCTTCTTTTTTGTCATATCACACATGCAATCCCCGAGCTTCTTCTTCATTGTCTGATCATGGTGAAGATAACTTTTGATTTGAATGAGCCTAAAGGTAGCTCAAAGAATGATAAAGCTGCACAAAATGGTAAAAACATTGGAAATCCATTTTCGTTTTACTTAAAATTGTGATAGAGCTTTTTAGAGAAGGTACAATTGTTGTTAATATTACATGGTTATAATTTCAGGTCGTACCCCTAAGTCACTCACATTGAAAATCCACCATGGCGGGTGCTTTACACCAATACCTAGCAGGTCTTATGTTGGTAGACAGGTATCATCAGTTAATGTTGATGACATTGATGAGTTTTGTTTGCATGACCTTAAAGATATGGTAGTTAAACCAGGTTATGGTTTAGCAGACTTAATATACTACTATTTTTTGATACCAAGATTAGGCTTAGATTATGGTCTGCACCTTTTGAATGTTGATGCTGATGTGTTAGAGATGGCAAAGTATGTTAAGGAATATAATATCATTTTGGTTTATGTTGAACATGGAAGTAGTATCTTTGTTACACATAAGAAGGGAGTTTCAATAGCAATTGATAATCACTTAAGAAAAGGTCTTATAGAAATTGATAACAGTCTTGATGTGAATAGGAATTTGACACCTATGTATCATAGGAATTTGACAAAAGAGTGGGAACATGTTAGTTCTAAGTCATTAAGCATTGATGAAGTAATGAAAATTTTGAGTAAAAAACAGCCTTCTAGTTATGTGGAAGCACCAATCGTAGTAGAGTGTGTTGATGATCCTTTTGAAGATCTTGATGAGATACTAGGTGACTATGCAAACACTGGGAAGCAGATAACTGGAAATGATATCACTGGGAAGCAGATGGTAGTTCATGTAGATAACAGTTCTACAGTCTATGATGTGCTTGACTTGGAGATGCTATTTGAGACAGAAGGGGTTGGTCCTGTTGGAAAGTTCAAAGAAGTGGAGGTTGATGCAGATAATGAATCAGAAGAAGAGAGTGACACAAAAAGAGATTATACAAGTGGTAGTGATTCAGAGGATTCAGATTATGATCCAAAGCATGATGAAGTGTTTGATCATGATGAACATATAGTTGAAAATGTTCATGTGAGTATGAATAATTTCTGTTTCACTGCATACCATAAACATGATTTAAGTATAGGTGATGTTGAGGTTCAGGAAGATGATCTAGATGTCATTGATTATGACTCATTTGGCAGTGACTTAGATGGTGGAATTGATTCTGAAAGGAGAATTCAACTTAGGGAATTAAGAAGAATAGGCAAGCATAAAAACAAGGGTCCCAATAAGTATTACTTCTACTTAGGACAACAATTTGCTTCTAATGAAAGGGTGACAGGGAAGAGTTAGTATAACACCCTGTGTTTTCAAGTCATTGATGACGTCGATAAATCCACAATGTACCTTTTGTATTGTACGCGTTTGCTTTAAATCGTAAATGTTAAGCTAAATCGCGTAAGCTAAAAATTAGCGTTCAATGTAAACGGGCATCAAACAATTAAATGTTTACATCAAGCAAGGGTTAAGTAATTATTTTGAGAATAATTATTAACTTTGTTCATTTTATTTTTATCGGATACGTAAAGTGTATACGTTTCGCGATAAATTGCGTTTAGGCACTCCCGGAACCACCAAAACTTTTCTACGCTTCAACAAATACCCACTTTTATACCCAATACATAAAAATTACTCATCAACATCACAAACATCTTCTTATTGCCGAAATTCTTGCAATATATACAAAGTTATACAAGAAATATGAAAGAAATCTTACAACTTGGTCTTGTACCATGCCTTCTCATTAATACTTTTATAGAATATAAATTTTATAAATATTTTTTTTGTTATCCCATTTTTTTTTCGAAGTTAATCAAATACTTTTTTTTTCATTAGTATATAATTTTTATTAAAAAAAAATTTTTTTTCTCGAAGTATAAATATTTTTTTTTGAAGTATAAAACTTTTATAAAAAATTTTCGAAGTTATAATATAATATTTTCGAATATTTTTTTAGAAATATGTTTTTCAAGGTATAAATATTTTTATAAATTATATACTTTTTATTTTATACAAATTTTAAAAAATATATATTATAAACGGGGTAAAAAGACAAGGACAAAATTACCTCACGGGTTTTGTATGCAAGTGATGGGGGATAACGGAACTTAACTAAGAAAAATAACGATCGTTAGAGATAGAGATGGATGGTGTTACATAGTTTGTTTTTAAGGATTAACGAGGCAAAAAAAGATCTGGTGAAGCCATAGGATTTGGCCTAAAACACAGGGTACGAACCGTATATTTTACTACTAAGTATTAATTCTACATTAGGACATCCAATTTGCTTTAAGGATAAGGGTGACGGGAAGAGTTAGGATGCATTCAGTTGAAACTAGAGAGAAAAGCTAATAATGGTAAAAAATAATAAAGAAATGGTGAGAGTTAGATGTGAAGGCACAATTCCAGCATTGGTCCCTTATGTTGCTATTGAAATTGATATGGGCAAAAGTGAATTTTCGCAAACAAAAGGTGGTCCAGTCATTAGAGAGAACATCAATAGTGGCAAGCATAATATTTTGGGCAAAGACAAAACATGCTAGGGGAAGGGTAAAAAGGTCAATAAACAAAATAAAGTAGACAAATACTCATGCCCTTGGACAATGCTTGTTGCATACACTAATGAAGGTAGATGGGAAGTAAGAACATTAATTGAAGATCACAATTGCTTACAATCCAAAGAAATTAAAGCGTGTACATCTAGGTTTCTTTCAGATCATATTATCAAATCACTTGCTACTAATCTTGATATTCATGTGAGGGCAGTTCAAGATCAGACGCATAAACAATTTAATGTGGGGGTCTCAAAGATGAAAGCTTTTAGGGAAAAGAGAATTGCAACTGATAAAATGACAGGCAGTTACAGGGAGCAGTATTCACTGCTTAGAGAATATGCCCAAGAATTGATTAATCAAAATCCGCACAACTGTTAGGATTGATGTACAATAAGAACCTAATCCAGAGTCTATGACAAGAACTTTTAGAAGGGTGTATGTGTATTTGGGAGCTCTCAAACAAGGTTTTAGAGCTTGTGGCAGAGAAATCTTAGGATTAGATGGTTGCTTCATGTCAGGTCCTTGGCCAGGTCAAATATTAACAGCAGTTGGGGTTGATGCAAACAATGGGATTTATCCAGTAGCATATGCTATAGTTGAAGCAGAAAGTAAGGCATCTCGGTGTTTGTTTTTGAACTTACTTAGAGAGGATCTTTGTATAGAAGCCAACTTCAATTACACTTTCATTTCTGATAGGCAAAAGGTACACATTTTATTGTATAATTTATCATGTGTTTTATGTAAACTAAGAACATGTAAAGTTTTAATCCCATCCTTAACCTTAACTTTCCACAGGGACTTATACAAGTCATTGCAAGTGTCTTTCCAAGTGCTGAACACAGGTACTGTGTTAGGCATATTCATGAGAATATGAAGTCCCAGTTTAAAGGAGGTGTGTAAAAAGAGATTGATGACATCAAATATTTAATACTTTTTAGTGTCAATTTTCCCCTAAAAATACTTGCAATTATCTTATAATTACTTAAATTTGATACTTTTACAGTTATTTCGTTATTTTCAAGCAAAATGCAAGTATGTGACAAGAAACACAGGAAAAGGACCAAAAAATGAAGAAAACACAGATTCTTATGAGACTTTACGACGTAACCCCTACGATAGTGTTACGCCATAACCTATTCAAGGCAAGACACGTCACCCAACAAGATTACAACATAACCACACGCAAGTTTTACGCTGTAACATTATTAATATGGAAGGATGAGTTATCTGAGTCAGCATTACGGTGTAACGTGTACACTTGATTACGTCGTAACATCCTTTAAGCCTACAAGATGGAAAGTACGCGTCAGCAGTTTACGGCGTAAACCCCTAAAAGATTACGCCGTAAACTATTCGAAATCTATAAATAGTGGCCTCAATCAGACAATTCGATATCAACCATTCCACCACAGATCTAAGGGGTGATCAAGGCCTCCATAGCTTAAAGAATTTCACAAGAAGTCTAAGGAAGATCACACTTAATTTACTTTTGTATTTAATCGTTCATAAACAACTTCTGTAAGGATTATGAGTTTTCCATCCATGATTATCTTTATTAATTCTTGCTTTGTTGTTGCTATGAGCGGCTAAACACTTCAAGTGGTGGCCTAGTCATGAATCTACTATCGTTATAATGTTTGTTTCCTGTTAGATCATGATTTCGTTGGATATCCTTTTGACTATCGTGTAACCTTGGGTTTTGGTAGTATTGTGGGTGGTTTAGATCATGTTAATCATGTTATTAAATTACCACTTAAACATGGGATTAGCATGGTACTAGGGAAGGATGATCATTCTAACCCTAGTGTAGGAACTAACAATGTTAACGCCTTTATCACTTAATATACTTAAAAAGTACAAGAACTCTTTCAGAGAGGGTTAATAATCTGTATAGGTTATTAGACTAGTTCTTGGCATAGTTGGGATTAATCACTATGACCTGGTTGCCCTACCTTAGTGACTTTGAGGGGATTCGGTATTGTAGGAATTATAGGGCAAACTAAAAATATCTATTCAGGTCTGTCGACTTTAGAAACCACTAATGAAACCATGGTGTAACATTGCACAAGAAAACATAGTTATAATGATAGTAATGGAATGGCTAGGCTAGCACGCTTCTCTCTCTGATTTCTTCTATCACCTTTACTTATTCGCAATTTACTTTCGTGTTATTTTCAAAATCAATCTCAAAGCATTTTCAAAACGTGACAGTTCAAATTAAAACTAATTAGCACTTAGCTCTTGGGAAGACCTCGGATTTACCATATCTACACTACTCATGACCGGGTTCTCTGCCCGTGTTAGGAAAATATTGTAAACAGAATTAATACTGTTAGTATTAAAGTTAAGTCTGTTAGTTATAGTTAGTACTGATAGAAATAGTTAGTAC
>BQNB010086510.1:0-28167 GCA_026074375.1 Tanacetum coccineum | reverse complement strand
GGATGGTGCAACTTTTTTGGTCAAGGGACTAGGGACGCTGGTCAACGCAAACCACAAGGACCAACGATGTAGTTTACTCTTTAAAGTATAATACGCTTATAAATGACTAAACTTTTTTAAAAACAGTTGGTATTATGTCATTACAATGATTAAAACACCAAATTTGGTATAATTTAAAATTTTGGAAAAATCCACTATAAGGGTTCTATATTACTAAAAACGTTTTCAATACCCTTAACGTTTTCTATACCCTTATAGTGGATTTTTACCAAATTGGAAAATTTTACTACATTTTTGTATCAATGCGATTCTAAAAGGACTTAATATCATTTTAGATGAGTTTTTTCAGGTTTAAGGGTGGAGTATCACATATATTTGTGAAATTCAACAATTATTATATTTATACAAGTATTTTAAGGTATAATACACTTATAGATGACTAAATCTTTTAAAAACGGTTAGTGTTATGTCCCTAAATGATTAAAACACTACATTTTGGTATATTAAATGCTAAACTTTAAAGCAGAAATCCTAGAATCTAAATAATTTAAAATTTTGGAAAAATCCACTATAAGGGATCTATATTACTAAAAACGTTTTCAATACCCTTATAGTGGATTTTTACTAGATATGAAAGTTTTACTACATTTTTGAATCATTGCGATTCTAAAAGGACCTAATATCATTTTAGATGAGTTTTTTCACGTTTAAGGGTGGAGTATCACATATTTTCGTGAAATGCAACAATTATTACATTTATACAATGTATTTGAAGTTATAATACACTTATAGATGACAAAATCTTTTAAAAACGGTTGGTGTTATGTCCCTAAAATGATTAAAACATTACATTTTGGTATATTAAATGCTAAACTTTAAAGTAGTAACCCAAGAAACTAAATAATTTAAAATTTTGGAAAAATCTACTATAAGGGTTCTATATTACTTAAAACGTTTTCCATACCCTTATAGCGGATTTTTACCAAATATAGAAATTTTACTACATTTTTGTAACATTGCAATTCTAAAAGTACTTAATATCATTTTAGATTTGTTTTTTCACAGGGTTGAGTATCACATTTAATATCATTTTATGAAATGCAACAATTATTACATTTATACAAGTATTTTAAGGTATAATACGCTTATAAATGACTAAACTTTTTAAAAACAGTTGGTATTATGTCACTATAATGATTAAAACACCACATTTGGGTATATTAAAGGTAAAACCTTAAAGCATTAATTCAAGAAACTAAATAATTTAAAATTTTGGAAAGATCCACTATAAGGGTTCTGTATTACTAAAAAAGTTTTCAATACCCTTATAGTGGATTTTTAGCAAATATGAAAATTTTAATACATTTTCGTATCATTGCGATTCTAAAAAGGACTTAATATCATTTTAGATACGTTTTTTCATATTTAAGGGTGGAGTATCACATACAACAATTGTTACATTTATACATGTATTTGAAGGTATAATACACTTATAGATGACTAAATCTTTTAAAAATGGTTGGTGTTATGTCCCTAAAATGATTAAAACACTACATTTTGGTAAAATTTCCATATTAGGTAAAATTTTAAATTATTTAGTTTCTTGGGTTTATGCTTTAAGGTTTAACCTTTAATATACCAAGTGACAAATACTTGTATAAATGTAATAATTGTTGCATTTCATTAAATGATATTAAATGTGATACTCAACCTTGTGAAAAACACATCTAAAATGATATTAAGTACTTATAGAATCGCAATGTTACAAAAATGTAGTAAAATTTTCATATTTGCTAAAAATCCACTTTAAGGGTATTGGAAACGTTTTTAGTAACATAGAACCCTTATAGTGGATTTTTCCAGAATTTTAAATTATTTAGTTTCTTGGGTTTATGCTTTAAGGTTTAACCTTTAATATACCCAAATATGGTGTTTTAATCTTTGTAGTGACATAATACCAAAAGTTTTTTAAAAGTTTAGTCATTTATAAGCGTATTATACCTTAAAATACTTGTATAAATGTAATAATTGTTGTATTTCATAAAATTATATTAAATGTGATACTCAACCCTGTGAAAAACACATCTAAAATGATATTAAGTACTTTTAGAATCGCAATGTTAACAAAATGTAGTAAAATTTCCATATTTGGTAAAAATCCACTATAAGGGTATTGAAAATGTTTTTTATAATATAGAACCCTTATAGTGGATTTTTCTAAAATTTCAAATTATTTAATTTCTAGAGTTTCTGCTTTAAAGTTTAGCATTTAATATACCAAAATGTAGTGTTTTAATCATTTTAGGGACATAACACCAACCGTTTTTAAAAGTTTAGTCATCTAAACCCTTCTAATACATGTATAACTGTAATAATTGTTGCATTTCACAAAATATGTAATACTCCACCCTTAAACGTGAAAAAACTCATCTAAAATGATATTAAGTCCTTTTAGAATCGCAATGTTACATAAATGTAGTAAAATTTTCATATTTGGTAAAATTCCACTATAAGGGTATTGAATACGTTTTTAGTAATATAGAACTCTTATAGTGAATTTTTCTAAAATTTTAAATTATTTTGTTTCTTGGGTTTATGGTTTCAGGTTTAACCTTTAATATACCCAAATGTGATGTTTTAATCATTGTAGTGACATAATACCAACTGTTTTTAAAAAGTTTAGTCATTTATAAAATGATATTAAATGTAATACTCAACCCTGTGAAAAAACACATCTAAAATGATATTAAGTACTTTTTGAATTGCAATGTTACAAAAATGTAATAAAATTTCTATATTTGGTAAAAATCCAATATAAGGGTATTGAAAATGTTTTTAGTAATATAGAGCTCTTATAGTGGATTTTTCCAAAATTTTAAATTATTTTGTTTCTTGGGTTAGAATCCAATAGCTTTCTAATATAAGATTTTTGATTGTAGACGGATACTGCTTCTGTACTTCTCGAGGCAATGGAGTACATGCACTTTCTTCACATTCATGTAAAGGTGTTGAGCGCGCCTTATCTTCAGAGCAACCCAACAGATCAGTATCAGGTGAGAGAACCAATAGCCTGTGAACCAAGTAAATAGTTTACTTTCTCTATCTGACCCATTACCGGTGGCACATTTACCCATTTGCGTTAAAAAAATATCAATTATGATTACATTTAGATGATATGACCCATTTTAACCCGAACACAAAGATGACTTGTTGTGACCTGAACCCATATGACCCATTATACTAGCTTTTCGACCTGCTTGTTTTATGACCCATGTACGTATATCTCTTATTATGAATATTGTTATTATAAATCAAGTTAACAGTTGGTGCCAAAACCATTGACTTATGTGTTATCGTTTTTTTAGGACTTAGACTCATATAACATGAGAAGCAAAGGCTTGTGTCTGGTTCCGACTTCATATACAATAGGGGTTGCTAGCAGCAACGGAGCAGATATCTGGGCCCCAATTAAGACCCATTCGCCAACATGATAATGCAGATATATTGTTTCTCTAAATGAGACCATGAAACAAGTATACAACCCTGTAGTAAAAGGGCTTATTGGCTTATTCTACTAAGCAAAATCTTCTTTTAAGAGATCATAACATATTGTGGATACTGGATAGTAGAATATAATGAGCCAATAAGCCGGAGGTGAGTTTGAACTTAGATAACTTAATAAGAAAAAAGCTAGACTGATGTTTGCATACATATATATATGATAGCACTTACATTCAACTTGACTCATTTAAGCTCGAGCTCGCTCGAATAACCACATAAAAGCTTAACTTGTATGCAGCAATAAAAATGACATACCGCGCTTTCTTTGTATTAATTAGTTATAAAACCAAAACGAAAATTCCAATAGTGAAGACGTACAATAACATTCTTAACCGTGAATCAAGTTATTTAGAAGCATGTAAACATAACATAAAGTCTTGATCCAAAATAATTCGATATGCTCAATGATGGCTACTGATAGATGGGATTACAGAGTAAGCCTTTCGACCAAGCACCTTTTTGTCACCAGTGAAGGCAGACATCGGTGTCATGGCGTTTGCTGGTGGCATGTTGGCATCCCAGCAACAATAATGTACACTACCACTGCAGCATGCGATGCCTTCCACCAACACCGTTGTCGTCCCCAAAAAGAAAAGCATCAAACCGAGCACAATGAACATGAGCATCTATTTATATACACAGATATAGTTACCTGGATCTTTTGGTCATATAATATCAAAACTCTTTGTCTGAATTTAGAAAGACAAGAATTATACATCGCACGTAGGTACCAATGATAAGGACGATGATCTTAACGAAGTTAGATATTAATCATTTTAACGTGTCGTGTTTCCACCTAAGTCGGCTACATATGATTCCACATATCAACAAGGTTATACTTTGCATCGTTTTTTTTCTTGTTTCGCTGCAATACTCACTGCGCACTTAGTAAATCGATAAGTTATCTCTTGAGCCTTTTTTTGTATTGAATCCAAAACACATATCATTGGACATTATCGATTTTTTGTTTGAAATGGTGATATATATTAGTAATTGCAAGCATTATATACATATGAATTTGTAATCTTATTATGGGGTTTTCGCGAGGTCTCGGGATGGATTATTTCGATATAGTGTAATTTTTTTTTGAAAAAACATCGTTTTTTTAATGCATCGTATATGCATCTGATCCATCAACATGTGTTTCTAGTGTTGATTAGTTAATATACGTAATTCACCTTTCAATTCTATTATATTACGGTTAAAAAATTTTGTGCACCCGGTTATATTTGGTCCTGGTTTCTTCCCACTCATTTGATAAACCTCTTGTAAGGAATACTTGCATATCGTTATTGCAAGGAATACTAACATACTACCTACGTCCCAAAATAAGTGTCTGGTTTGACTTTTCAGAGTCAAACTGGTTGAACTTTGACCATAACTATTATTGCGTGTGTTATATAACACTTGATGAAAATTATATGAATGACTTCGGTTTTAAGTGTATTTTCATTGGTATAATTTTCTTCAAAGATTATATAACAAAAAAATATATTTAAGGTCAATGTTAAACCAATTTGACTTTGAAAAGTCAAACTGGACACCGGACGAAGAGAGTAATTACTATTGTAGCAGTAGAAACCAAACACGTTTAAATTTTCTTATTGAATAAACAAAAGAGAACATACAACGACGGCTATATATAATTTAATAGAGACAAATGGTGTAAAATCCAAAAAGCTAATCGGGTCGTGGGCCTTTTTTGGGCTACTATGCTAAATTATGCATCTTAAATATAAATATTATATATATATATATATAAATATATATATAAATTAAAATATATATAATATATATAAACAATATATATAAATATAGCTTAACATGTTCATCAACTTGCACTAGTTAATTTCTTGTATTAATCACTTATAAAACCAGATCGAAATTTCCAATATTAAAGACGTACAATACCATTCTTGATCATGAATCAATTTATTTAAAAGTAGTGAAAATAACATAAAGTCTTGATCCAAAACGAGTCGATATGCTCAATGATGGGTGTTGGATGGGATCACGGAGTAAGCCTTTCGACCAAGCACCTTTTGGTCACCAGTAAAGACAGACATCGGTGTCATGGCAGTTGCTGGTGGCATGTTGGCATCCGGACAACAATAATGTATCCTCGCGTAGCAACATGCCTCGTTTTCCACCACAGCCGTTGTTGTCCCCCAAAAAAAACCATATGGTTTACTGCATCTTGCCGGCTCACAACCGATGTTCAACGTATGAGTTAGGGTTACACATTAGAGGTTCAACGTATGAGTTAGGGTTACACATTAGAGGTTCAACGTATGAGTCACTGTTAGACATTAGAGGTTCAACGTATGAGTTAGGGTTACACATTAGAGGTTCAAAAAAAAAACCGTTAGGGTTCAATATTAGAGGTTCAACGTATGAGTTAGGGTTACAAATAGAGGATCGACGTATAAGTCACTGTTAGACGTTTGGGAATTAGAGGTTCAAACCACTAGTCAGGGTTCAATATAGAAGGTTACAACGTATGTGTTAGGTTCTATATTAGAGTTTTATGAAAGAGTCTAGGTTCTATATTAGAGGTTCAATGCATGAGTTAGGGTTTTCATATTAGAGTTCAATGTATGAGTTAGGGTTCATGATATTAGAGGTTCAATGTATGAAGGTAGGTCTATATTAGAGGTTCCTATGTATGAAGTTAGGGTTCTATCTAGAGTTCAATGTAAGTTAGAGGTTCTATATTAGAGGTTAATGTATGAGTTAAGGTTCTGTATTAGAGTTCAATGTATGAGTTATGGTTCATGTTTAGAGGTTCAATGTAACGTTAGGGTTCAACGTATCACCCGCCAAAAACTCCCGCCAAAAATTCCCGCCAAAAATTCCCGCCAAAAACTCCCTCCAAATACTCCCGCCAAGCATTCTTCTTTACCATAAAAACAGATAGTATCTTATCCTCCCAAGCACACACACACTCTTATCCTCACAACCACCACCACATTCACCACCACCTCGATCAACAGTCACCAATGAGCGATCTAATCAAACTTGGTTGTGCAAGTGTAAAAACGGAAATGTGGTGTTACGAACATCATGCAGAGATCACAGCTATGGTCAACGATACTACGCATGTCCTAATTCAAAGGTGAACTATCAAAGCATAACTATTTATGTAATATAAAATAGTTAGCTTGTCAAAATGACTTTTCTTATGATTTCTTACTACGTAACAGCCAGGAAAGCCAACAGACGAGAGTTTTAAGCTACTTTATGTGGATGGATGCTTCTCCTGGACCGTCAACACCTCAAAGTCATTCTCCGGGAACTTCTTCACGACCAAGTCATTCTCCGCGATCTGCACAGAATCTCGGAGTGGCAGAGTGCTCAAATTGTAAGTTCTTGCTCTAAAGGATAAAGACACTAGAGGCAAGGATAAGTGTACTAGAGGGACAACTAGAGATGGAAAGGCATCCCGAGAACCACACACTTGAGTCAGCTGGAATACTTCACGAGATCTACCAAGGGATGAGAAACCTTAATATGGAGTAGTTTTTCATTAAGATAAATCATTTTAGCATTTGTAATGTAAAAAACGTTAATATGCTTAAATGTTTGAGATGGAAAACTTAGAATCTTTAATGTTGAGTGCATTATCGATTTCTAATGTAAATTGATATTAATAAATAAAACGTTTAACGCTTAGGAATCTTTCCGTGTATTTTGATTAAATTATTGTGGTTAAACTGCATTTAGTTTCGTAATTTGAAGTAAATTTATCAAATTAGCAAACTAATAAATGATAAAATTTTTAATCGATTAGGAATCATTATGTGTATTTTAATTATATATAATTTTTAAATGCATTTTATATATGTACAAAAATTGTATATAATTATTATATAAAATGATTTTTTATAAAAAGTTAAAATAAAAATTTTCTATTAAAAATAAATAATACTTTTTTATAAAAAATATAAATTGGTTCGTTTCGGCCGGGTCGGTCCGGTTCCTCGTTTCGTATATAATTATTATATAAAATGATTTTTTATAAAATATATAATAACTATTTATAAAATATATAACTTTTTATAAAAAATATAAATTGGTCGTTCGGCGGTCGTCCAGGTTCCTCCGTTTCGTATATAATTATTTTATATAATGATTTTTATAAAATGAATAATTAACTTTTTTATAAAATATATAACTATTTATAAAAAATTAAAAGTTCGTTTCGGCCGTGTCCGGTCGGTTCCCGATTCGTATATAATTATTATATAAAAGATTTTTAATAAAAATATAAATAACTTTTTTATAAAATATATAACTTTTTATAAAAAATATAAATTGGTTCGTTTCGGCCGGGTCGGTCCGGTTCCTCGTTTCGTAATAATTATTAGTATAATAAATGATTTTTTTATAAATATTTAATAACTGTTTTTTATAAATAATAACATTATATAGAAAAAATATAAATTGGTTCGTTTCGGCCGGTCGGTCCTGTCCTCGTTTCGTTATATAAATGATTATATTAAAAATGAGTTTTTTTATAAAAAAAAAATAACTTTTTTAAAAATAAATAACTTTTATATAAAAAAAATATATAATGATCGATTTCGGCCGGGTCGTTCCGGTCCTCGTATTCGTATAATAAATATTATATAAAATGATTTTTTATAAAATATATAATAACTTTTTTATAAAATATATAACATTTTAAAAAAATATAAATTAGTTCGTTTCGCCGGGTCGGTCCGTTTTCCTCGTTTTTCGTAAATAATTATTATATTAAAATGATTTTTTATAAAATATATAATAATTTTTTTATAAAATATATAATAACTTTTTTATAAAATATAAATTGGTTCGTTCGGCGGGTCCGGTCGGTTCCTCGTTTCGTATATACTTATATAAAAAAAGATGTATTTATAAAATATATAATAACTTTTTTATAAAATATATAACTTTTTATACAAAATATAAATTGGTTCGTTTCGGCCGGGTCGGTCCGGTTCCTCGTTTCGTATATAATTATTATATAAAATGATTTTTTATAAAATATATAATAACTTTTTTATAAAATATATAACTTTTTATAAAAAATATAAATTGGTTCGTTTCGGCCGGGTCGGTCCGGTTCCTCGAATACGTATATAATTATTAATATAAAATGAATTTTTATAAAAATATATAATAAAATTTTATAAAATATATTACTATTTTATAAAAAATATAAATTGGTTCGTTTCGGCCGGGTCGGTCCGGTTCCTCGTTTCGTACATAATTATTATATAAAATGATTTTTTATAAAATATATAATAACTTTTTTATAAAATATATAACTTTTTATAAAAAATATAAATTGGTTCGTTTCGGCCGGGTCGGTCCGGTTCCTCTTTCGTACATAATTATTATATAAAAATGATTTTTTAAAAAAGATTTTATGGTCGACAATGGTCGACCCAAAATTGTAAGATTAATTCGACGCTAAACTTGCCTCCAAAATTCCCATATTTTCACAAATTTAAAAATCCCGCCATATAAAATCTAAACAACTCGCCAATACAAACAATTATGTCGACCCTAAATTTCGACCCTAAATTGTTTTATTTATTTATAAATTGGTTTCACACTTATATATACAATTTAAATACATTTAATACATTAAATAATATACAAAGTTTATATATAAATTTAGGGTCGACATGTTGTCGACCCATAAATGTCGACCCAAACTGTTTTATTAATTATAACTTGTTTCACAATTTATAAAAACAATTTAAATACATTAATACATTAAATAATATATAAAGTTTAATATATAAAAATTTAGGGTCTAACATTGTCACCCTAAATGTCATCCAAACTTGTTTTGTTGACTTTTACCAATTTCATGTTGGCATCAGGACAACAATAATGTATCCTCGCGTCACAACATGCCTCGTTTTCCACCACAGCTGTTGTCGTCCCCAAAAAAAAAACCATCAAACCGAGCACAAGTAACGCCATTTGCTTATTACTGCCAGCCATTGTTCTTATTTTTAAGCTCTATAATTGTATGCACAACAATGAACATTAACATCTATTTATATACACAAAATATATGCATATGTACGTAGGATTAATGAACATTTAGCTTGTAGTGAAGATTAGTTTACGTAAAATACTATGTTCATTGATTTGTCCATTCATACTTAGTATTTTCCTTCAAGGTTAAAAAATAAATTTTAACTTTACATGAACTCGAGAACTCTTTTCCTTCACTTCTTCACGTTTCTTCACACGTTTTCCACATTCCCCATGATCCATACAAAGCGTTAAATCTCTCTATGTCGCCACGTCATGAGTTACACATCACACGCATCTACAAACGATTTAGGACGATAATCTTAATTAACGAAGTTAGATATCAAGGTAATCATTGTGTGTGCCGTGTTTCTACCTAAATCGGCTACAAATGATTCCACACATTAACAAGGTTAAAAAGTCATTCTTTATTCTGGTATAAAGTTTCCGCAATGATGCTACCGTATGTACCTTCTCTCGTGTTTCACGGATCCACAAGATAGATGATAAACGCAAAAGGCAAAGTCATAATATATATATATAAGTCGTTTATGTTGATGATTATGGAAATTATAAGGCCTAAATCATCTTGTTATAGTATCGGAATGTTAATCATGATTATATATAATGAATAATAATATATGAAGATATGAGTTATTCGTTATTAATCTATGTTATATATTTGCATGTTTATATCTCTGAATAATTAATGAAGTTAATGGCCTATTAATAATAACAACATTAAGTTTTATTATTCTGGATATATGTAGTCAATCATGTTTGGAGAGACTTTGTTATATTCATATTTAGTGGAAATGATGATTTTACAAGATATTCATATTTGGATGAACATGAGAATGCCCTGGAAATGTCACAACATGGGTCATTGTCGAACTGTGAGTTTTATACGTAATTAAGTCATTTATCCTTAGACCTAAGATATATAGCGCTGTATTAATGTGTAATTAGTTTGGACCTATATTAGGTATATGACATTATGAGGTGGATATAGTCGAAGGGATTTGTTCCTCTATTTGATGGAGTTAATACTTAATACCGTAGTTGTCACTCGATGAGATGATTGGAAATTTGAAAGGCCTTGCTAAGGCGGAAACACGAGGCGTGACGGAGATTTGATCGTCATAACACAAGGCGTCAATATAGAGAAATCTAAATGCATTGAAACAAAGTGTCACAACGTTCTCCGACAACAAGCATGGACTTCTGCCAAGACAAGTCGAGAACACATCACATAGTCTAGAATTATTTAACTCAACTCCTCAACATCGGAGTGATTCAAGTCTAGAGATCCAAAACAAAACATAAATAGAATTTCTAAGATGCAGTCTCCATAGAATAAATCCTCAAGGGATGATCTTAAAGTCTGCTATTAGGCCTGCTAACTTGCTATCAACGAGCATTCGCTTCACCTGAAAATGATACTCGAAAAGGTCAACATTTAAGTTGGTGAGCTCGTAGGTTTAGAAGTAAACCCAGATGTTGTGTTAGAATTTAAGAGTGTGGACAATAGTGCAATATGAAAGCACAATGCATGCAATAGTATTTAGATTATCAACACATCAACACATCATACCAGGGTATCTCAACCCAAATCAACCAATCAATAGAATTTCCGCGCGCTTATAGTCCTCCGGACCTATCGCCTAGTATTGAGCAGAAGTCCAAAAAGGAACTTCGCATAAATAGATCTTATAGCATTCTCATAGCATTCACATAAAATTCATATAGCATTCATACACGCAATCATAGGCACATAGCATTATCCAAAAGAGAAATAAGAGATTTTGCATAGTAGTAAAAGTAGTTGAAATAGATTTTGAGTATCATTTTCCCCGACGGAAAAAAAGAGTTTAAAAAGTGAGGCTACGAGAACTCACCTCGAGCAAAGATGATAAGTAGCTCACAAAAGATGATCAAACAGTATTATGCAACGGCGTCCAGTCACGACCTAGTCCGGTTAATGTCTGAATTAGAAATATATTTTAAACGTATGTTTATGGTTGATGCATAAGAGTCTTAAAACATGTGTTGTACAATTGTTTTTAGTATTATTGGTTGTGTGATGGTCGATAAATAAGTATATAAAGAAGTAGTTATATAAGTATGCTAGATATTATGTACTTATATTGACTAGATATAGTCAAAATAAATGAATAAGATGTAGAAAATTTTAGAAGTAAATGAATACACGGTCACCATTATTTGAATATGTTTTGACCGTTTTCCCAGTAAATCCCATGTGACATAAATGCAACGTTTAAAGTATAAGTATTTACATGATTTAAATACACCAAAAAGAATAGTAAGAGTTTGGGTTAAGTCCATTAAATAGAAACGTACTTTCTAAAATTTACAGTTTTAGAAAACATACTTGTTTTATTACTGATCTAATAATTGAACTTGTTAGTAGGTACACATTTAGTATATTTGACCGGTTAACATTCCATGTCATCAAAAAATTTTACACGTCATTTTTCTAACCCACATGTACAATTCATATAGACATACAAGACTTTTTTGTTTGTTTTACCCTCAATGTTTGAGATGGACGGTTTAAAACCACAAAGTAACAAATCATATATCTCAGTTCTTATCCATCTCTCTAAAAACAAACCAACCCTTTCTAAATCATCACCAACCGACCCCTTTTAAATTTCTCAATCTTTTACTCATGTATAAAACTTAACCCATGATGAATAAAACTAAACCTAGAAAAATTTCTGCTTTGTTTTCGAGTTTTGATCCGAAAAGGCGATGTGACAACTTGGATTTGTAAAAAGCGATGTTACCATGAAGAAGACAAAGGTTAAGAGATGCAATTATAGATAAGTTGCCTTTAGTATAGGTGTGTTTGGATCAAGGGGGAGTCGGTGGGGGGAGGGAGAGTGGGTTGTGCCCCGAGTGCGTGTCGTTGACCCCCACGTTCGCGCTATATTTTCCCCTAATATCCCTACCCGATCATGTCTATACAACCATCTATTATGCCTAATTACAATCTGAGTGTGTGAGTCTGGGTGACGCGCACGGATTACAATCATTTGTTGTTTATGTTGCTATTAATTAGTTATTGTTGGTATATATTTCATCGGGCATCATTAAGGATGTCGCCGGAAAAATGGTCGTAAGGGTGGATGGTTTTGATGATGGATATGAAGTTAAAAAGTCAACTGGGTTTAGGTTGGGTCTAAATATTCAAGTAGGCAATATATAGAAGCTGGCAAATCCATCTCACTCAAAAGAAATAAAAAAATTAAAAAAAATGCTGACGTGTCGGTAATTTTTAAAGGTTTACCGGTTGTAACCGGTATCAGCCAAGGATGTTTACTATAAAGTTATAAATTTAAAAGTTAACTGTCTATAAAAGTAATAAAACAAGTATGTTTACTACGACTGTAAATTTTGGAAAGTACGTTTCTATTTAATGGACTTAACCCTAAGAGTTTTGTATTTTATAAAATTATAAAATATATTTTTTGTCTTTTAGCTGGTTTATAAAAATAATAATATTTTATTACTTTGTCTTTTGTCGGATTTTGAGAAAATAAGTTTTGTGAAATATTTTCTAAGTATAGTATTTTTATAAAATTTCAGCATGACCCGTTTGTTTATAAAATGTTTTCCAAGGTTTCAAACCTCATTTTCAAACACTTTCTTCAAATCCACTAACTTCAGACAAAATGCCAAAAATCGCATTTAAATGACGTTTTATCAAAACACGTTTTCTGACGACTATTTTAATCCTTTTAATAACTACAAGTCCAAATTGATCAAAATCTGTTTAAAAGCTTAAAATCACTAGTTTTTACTTATTGGGCCTTTCGGCCCAATAGTAATCCAAAACCATTTGTTTTAGTTCTTAGTCCATATGTAGCCCAATTATCCATATAACGAAAAGTTCGATAATATTAATAATCCAAAATATATCGATTTAGATAAGCACTATGAATAAATAAGAAATAAGCCGAACGAAAAGCCCCAAAATAAGCCGAAGCTTATTGGGCCTAAGTTTTGGGCCGTGGTCTATATAAGTCTCAACAAACACTTTTGAAAATATACTAAGTCCGGAATCGAACCGCAAGCTATAAAATATGCAAATAAGTATTTCTAGTATCCAAATAAGCACACCAATAAGCCAAGAAAATAAGCCGAACCACAAAAAGTCCCACAATAAGCCGCGGCTTATTGGGCCTTTTTGGGCCGTGGGTTTTATAAGCCCAAAACCAAATATATAGTTTCTCAAATAAGCTAATAAGCTGCGTAGTACTTTTGGTTCTCGAAATAAGCAATCGAATTAAGATATAAAAATATAACAAAAGTAGGTAAATAACAAAAATCACTTTCCTTATGTTCCTCTTATGTCCGAAACCAAATAAGCCCATGAATAAGCTATAATAAGCTTTTCGAAAGCTTATTTTTAAGCTAAATAAGAAATAAGCTATTTAGTACATAAATATTATTCAACCATCACAACCAAAATATAAAAATGACTTTTTTCTTGTCTTCTTTTCCCCTAGTTCGAACCAAACAAAACCTCTTAGTATTTATTTCGAAACTTTTAGTCTTTGATTTTTAGAAAATACCTTGTACAACAAACATCCATGCATCAATAGAAAAAAATAAGGTGCCAAACGTACTATCATAGCCGTGACCAACGAGCTCGAGTGTGGCCTATGAGTGTGGCTTGGACCAAAGAGGGGTGCCAACCGTGACCAACATAGCCGTGACCAACGAGGACGTTGGTTCTTCAAAGGGTGGGGTATTGTTATGATCCCACATCGGTCAAGTATATGATTGGTTGATGGTTTATAATGTCTAGGTGTCCCCTCCTCAAACAAGCTAGCTTTTTGAGTGAGTTCTACACTTGGACTTATGAACCGATACGAGCCTAGTATGGGATAGGTTCGTATCAAGATGGGAACAAACTCTCGATCAGTTCCACAGCATACCAGCAACCAGTTTCCCAGACCATTACTTCAAGTTTGCTGCATATAATGAGCTCGAACCGAGAGCCGATGTTAAGATTGAAATACTCACAGGTGCGCCAAACTGTTAACCAAACTTTATACACAACCTATATCTAAACAACTGTGTGTTAGTTATACCCACAGACTATATCGGATGTATTCAAGGAGTCGGCGAACCGATGGTAACAGGAGATGCCACAAGAAAACGGACAGTAAGAAGAACCATCAACGTACAGAACCTAGAGTAAGTTAAATGACGTAACTTATTGGTTTAACATATACTCAAAACCTTTTACTGAAAATACGTGGAATTTTGCCAGCATAGGGTTTACTCTGTGGAACGAAATGGCTACATAGTTTGATACGCAAAGGCAATGGAAAAGCCGGTTGTTATTGCAGTCAGTTCATGTTGGGTAACAAGATACAATGGTGTATATGTTGGGTAAAATGTACAATACAGCGTGTTAGATGCACAACTGAAGCAACTATATAAGAATCAACACGGTAAAACCTTAGTATTATCAAAAGTGTTCAACTTGCCGAAAAAAGTAGCAAACGAGATTCCGTGACCCAAATGCAAAGAACATGGACCACTACCAGTTGCCATTTACAGGTAAAAAAACCTTCTACTGTTATGACATGCTAACATAAAAAAAAATGATCGAATAAAACTGCTCATAAAGATGGCTAAACTATCTTCATCTTCCAACTGCAGCTATTGTTTCAAAGCCATTATCAGTGATGAGACAGCAACCATATCGTTAACATGCTTTAGCGATGAAGCCAATACAATGACAAGAGACTGCAACGAGTGTTAGCAGACCTTCTCTAAAAGCACTAGAAGGCACGAAACATGTCTTTCAGTTCCATTTCGATACAGGAATTTACAGCCACAAGACCAAATTTTATCCTGGATGTAGTATTTGATCAGAAACCGCTAACCAGCACCGATTGAACCTACAGAAGGCGTGAAACAACCAAGTGAACAGCCCACAACGCCACTTCACCAGGACTATGTGATCTATCAAAGTTTTTATGTATTCTGTTTTGTATATAATGTTTAATACTCTTTTTCTGACTTAATATAGTTTTGAGTGTTATAATTTACTTCATAATCTACAATAGTACAACTTCGGTTTAGTTTTCTTTCAGTGTCAACAAACGTCCCGTCGAGAAACGCGAGTTTAAAAGCTAGATAGTCTTTTTTTGTTGACTTAATATAGATAGAGTACCATAAAACATTAAACCACATAAAAAACATAGTCTCAAAAAAGTAATCTCAATTCACCCTGCCACAATGCGCGGGTTACAAGACTCGTTATTACTAAATAGGAAACGTAGCACAAAATATCAACTCAACGTGAGTCGATAAGTTATGGTTTTTTTGAAGACATAATTTATATATAACAAAATTCAAGTACAATTAAAAGGCAATTGTCGCCTCCTCTGCAAGAATATGCTATGATTAATGATGGATGATTGACGGGATTATGGAGTAACCCTTTCGACCAAGCACTTTCTTCTTCTCGCCAACAATGTGGCCTGGAGTAGGCATCGGACTCATGGCCATTGGAGGCATGGCCATTGGTGCCATGGACATTGGAGGCATGGCCATCGGACTCATGGCCATTGGTGCCATGGCCATTGGAGGCATGGCCATTGGTGCCATGGACATTGGAGGCATGGCCATTGGTGCCATGGACATTGGAGGCATGGCCATTGGTGCCATGGCCATTGGTGGCAGGCCGGATTGATAGCAACAAGTATACACATTACCTGTGCAACATGCAACGCCTTCAACATCCACAGCGGTCGTACCCATAAAGAAAATCATCAAACTAATCACAACCATCTTCATAATTTGCTTATTAGCACCTCCCATAATTATTGGTAACTTGTAAATTCGTGTTTTTGTAATTTTGACCAATTATATATACAATACATAGGATCAATATTAGGCCACAAAACAAAAGTTGTAAGATTGTTACATACTATGTTAAGTTCATTGATTTGTCCATTCACATGCATTGTACTTTTCATCAAGGTGTCATATGTGCATAGTCCATGTCTAAAATAAAATAACTAAAGTGCCCTTGTCAAAAACTGCAACGCAAAGTTTCCCAAAGAGACGGTTTCCACACGTTCAAAATGTTAGGAACGAAGCTTGCAATTTGATCAAACTTTTTGCAGTTTACTCGTATAAAAATTTACTTGTTACGTAATGTAAGTTTAATTGTCAAAACCAAAACGACCATTTCATTAGTAGAAACAGTAACATTCTCAAATGAGCTTACACTTTTGTTATGTTTGTTTTAGAAATGTAGGATATATATGATGAGCATGACACATTAAGTCGATTTCATAAGTTGGAACACAAAAGTTCTTGGATTTTGTCTCCATGTTTTTCCTAATCATGTGTAGAAATCCCTTGTATCTTTCAACTGCTCCCTCGGGAAAGATATCGCCTCTCATGAACATTCTTGATACCTAGCATACACCAATGTACGTAGCTACAACAGTTAGCTCTATCAATAGTTATCAAGATCGGAATTGGACTAAAGTGGTTGTTACCGTCACTTTGGTTTTTGGATTCCCATTTGTCCTTTATCAAGACTCAAACCAATAGGTTTGTTTTGAAACCTTGTACGATTTTTTTGTGAGAAAATCCCTTACACACTAACTGCGTGTGATGCTGCCACTTGAAGAGTCTAACCTGGTAATAAAATGAACTTTGTTGACTGAAGATATAACCACACCAGCCACACGGGTCAAGGATTAATCCAAACAGTTCCTTACAATCTTAAGACATGTACTCAACCTTGAAAATGACAAAGCTAACTTAGAAATATGGTTGCAAAATGGTAGTACTATCTAGTATCGAGCTTATAGACTTGCATCCATATTCATAAATGCGAATGCACCCATTACAAATTAGTGAAAATATAACTGCATACTCACAGTTTCAGGATTAGGATCCAGTATCCTGTCTATTAATGACTTTGCAGTATAGGGAAACCAGAAAGGATCTGAATAAGTCAGCAGCATTGACCTGCATGATAATCTGAAGGTGAGAACAAGTGCATGTTACAAATGATGAAGATAACTATTTAGATACTAATGATGAAGATAACTATTTAGATACAGAAACAATAACATGTTAGCCCACCTCAACCCAAATGCATGTTACAAACAATTACAGAACCTAGCTAAAATTGTTGGTAAAGTTCTATTAACCGTACCATGATAATCATGCAAGTAGATTCTTGGAAAGTTTTCCATACAACATTACAATGAATCAGCTATTAGTATATGATGGCATGGACATTAAATGGGAAAATAAGTATTCCAAAAGTCATTATCAGTTGTTTTAGAATTTCATAAGTCATTGATATCTGCATTGATATCTGCCTTTAATATTCTCGTTGAAGGTCTTTGTTTGGTATTAGAGCTTTTGGTTGCTTTGAATAGTATTGATGGGAGAAGAACAACCCCGTGGTCGTCGAGGGCATCGAGGTAGATATGCGCGTGGGCAACTTCGTCCAGGTGCCGACACTGATGAGGAAGAACCACGACCAAACCGTAGGGACCAGCAGGATCTCGAGATAGCAGCTCAGGGAAGACAAATCCGAGAATTGGAACGCGTGCTAGATTGGATGATTTCCGCAGACGGATACTGCTTCAGTACTTCTTGAGGCAATGGAGTACATACACTTTCTTCATGATCAAGTAAACGTTTGCCACTTCCAATATCACTATCCCCTCCCTTTCTTTTATATCTCAGTTTCTTTGATCGGTATACCAAAATAAAGTTGTATTGCATAATTTAAAAAGCCTGGAATCAGCTATGCCAACTCATATCTACTACAGCAGGACAAAATGTCTGATTGGATTTATGCCAACCGTTAGTATGATATTGTATTTGATTTTGTTTCAGGTGCTGAGTGCACCTTATCTTCGGAGCAACCCAATAGATCAGTATCAGGTGAGAGAACCAATAGCCTTATGAACCAAATAAATAGTTTACTTTCTCTATCTGACCCATTAGAGGTGCCACATTTACCTAGTTGCATAAAAAAAAAAAAGTAAAATAGGGTGAACGAATCGTATGTTGCATTAACCCGAACAGAAAGATGACTTGTTGTGACCTGAACCCATATGACCCATTATACAAGCTTTTTGACCTGCTTGTTTTATGACCCATGTACGTGCCCTTATCTCTTATTATGCATATTGTTATTATGAATCGGTGCCAAAACCATTGACTTATTTGTTATCGTTTTGTAGGACTTAGACTCATATAACATGAGAAGCAAAGGCTTGTGTCTGGTTCCGACTTCATTTACAATGGGAGTTGCTAGCAGCAACGGAGCAGATATCATATCTGGGCCCCAATCAAGACCCATTATGATAATTCAGATATATTTTCGGATTAGGGGGAGAGTTGGTGATAGAAATAAATTATATAAATATATGCATAGCAAGTAAAGCATCTAGGATAATAAATATTTCGGGTTAAAGGGGATATATTCGTGTTCTTGTATATTGTGATGATCTCAAGCGGAGATCTATATATATAGTCTGGTAACGGCATGAGAGGCATATTAGCTGTTATTTGCCTGGACATTTCCGGCCGTATTGATATGTTCAAATGGTTTCATTCACATATACGGGTCAAGTGGCTTGGTTTTAATTTTAGGTTATTCTAGGTTTGTTTCGCCACTTTGCAAATGAAAAAGTAAAAATGTTGCTGAAGTAACTTATACTGAAACTAATCACATAACACGATGCTACAACACATTAGCCATATTACTAATTGCAAACGATAGATTAGCTCTTTGTGGAGGCACATTTACCCATTTGCGTTAAAAAAAGATCCATTATGATTACATTTAGTTGATATGACCCATTTTAACCCGAACACAAAGATGACTTGTTGTGACCAGAACCCATATGGCCCATTATACAAGCTTTTACAACCTGCATGTTTTATGACCCATGTACTTATATCTCTTATTATGCATATTGTTATTATGAATCAAGTTAACAGTTGGTGCCAAAACCATTGACTTATTTGTTATCGTTTTTTAGGACTTAGACTCATATAACATGAGAAGCAAAGGCTTGTGTCTGGTTCCGACTTCATATACAATGGGAGTTGCTAGCAGCAACGGAGCAGATATCTGGGCCCCAATCAAGACCCATTCGCCAACATGATAATGCAGATATATTTTCGGATTAGGGAGAGAGTTGGTGGTGGAAATAAACTATATAAATATATGCATAGCAAGTAAAGCATCTAGGATAATACATATTTCAGGTTAAAGGGGATATATTCGTGTTCGTATATTGTGATGATCTCAAGTGGAGATCGATATATATATATTATGGTAACGGTATGAGAGGCATATTAGCTGTTATTTGCCTGGACGCTTACTTTTGATATAGATGGGAATTTCCGGCTGTATTGATATGTTCAAATGGTTTCATATAAAATTTTAGATTACGGTCACATACAGGTCAAGTGACTTGGTTCTAATTTATACATGTTATTCTAGGTTTGTTTCGCCACTTTGCAAATGAAAAAGTAAAAATGTTGCTGAAGTAACTTATACCGAAACCAATCACATAACACGATGCTACAACGCATTAGCCATGTTGCAAATTGCAAACGATAGATTAGTTATTTGTGGAGGCATAGAGCATTGTCATGTGAGCTTTTTGACCCTTTTGACCCTTTCGATCAAGTACTTTGAGACCTCGTTGAGAGCGTGGAAGTCCAATGCCTTAAGTCGCAAGAAATACAAGCACCAAAACCATCATTATCACCTCGATTTGCTTAGTACCACTACGACCCATTATACTTATCGTATCGTTTCTTCTCTCCTAATACTAGGTCATGTTTGGTATCGGGAATTGAAGCTAAAGAAATGAAATGGTTTTATTTTCCTTTGTTTGGTAGATAGGAGAAAAAAAAAGAAGCGGAGATTTTCAATTCTCTGAGATATCAATCCTTTGTATTTTGATTACCATTACATTTGGCATGGAAAATGAATTCTCTCCAATTATATCTCGGTGTTTTTTAGCTGACTAGTTAAACAAAGGAGGTATAAATTTTCAAGTCACGTGCTTATCACACTTTTAACACAAAACTAAAAACCATAGCATGTGTGGCGATCTATATCTTATCTTCCAGCCACCTCCTCCGACGAGCCTCCAACGTGTTTATCTAGTGTGATCATTGGAATGGTTTGAAGAAAGCCGCAAACTAGATTGTTCATATGCAACACAAGGAACAACTAGTCGGTTTTGTTTTTGGATTGTTCATATTTTATCAAACTAACGGGTGCAATTAACAATGAAGAGTGTATAACACGACGCCCATAAACCCACTTGCTCCTGACATGTAGTCAACCGAGAAAATCAAGAAGAACACGCAAGTATTTGATGAAGAATTGAGGGCCTAAATTCCCTCCCTGGTCTAGCTGCCGCGTTGCTATAAACATTGCCTAGACGAACCGTACAAATTTCCATCTATGCACTTTCAAATGTTCTCGATCATCAACTTTGAGGAGAGACTATCTCGAGACTCCAGCCGCAATATTTTTCCATACAACCTTCAATCTAATCTGATTTCATGTTGATGACATCTTTAATTTGTATGTGTATTGCCAATTTTATTAAAAGAGATAGTTATACTATGTTTTAGTTGGGCATTCTGTTTGTGCATATTTACTAAGCTCCCTATAATGAAGTAAAGTGAGGGTAAAAGCATTTACATAGTATGAGGGTAAAAGTGAAATGGGGTCATATTTTTTTAGCAAAGATCATATTTATTGTTGTAACTTGTAAGTGTCATCTTTGGAAAATATGTATTCTCACATTATCTTATGCAACAAGCCAAACCACTCCCAAAGAAATATAATGAAATAAGATAATTCCATATTTACCCAATTTGAATATTAAAATTCCATATTTACCCAAAACACAAGTTTTTAGTGCACAAGCACAATGCGTTTAAAGCATGTGTTGGGGAAATATGGAATTATGGTGTTTAAGTTGGGGAAATATGGAATTGCCCCATAAGAAATCAATCGCCAAGCAAACGTGAAATAACCAGCATTTTAAAAACAAGAACATATGAGCTTATAAAATTGTTTAAAGTTTTGGTAACAAAATAAATAATTATGATAGTCTACAATAAAAGTTATTAGTTAGCTATAAAACAAAACAACATAAAACCAATGGGACACAAAATGAACGTAAAAAGAATAATGAGTTGGTCCATTAAGAAATTAACTGGGCTTAACTTAATCCCAAACATCTTTTACCTAGTAAAGGAAAACGAAAAGTGAGGACTTTTGCATTTAAAAAAAAATATTTCCTTATTACATATGATGCTTCTAATTTTTTATTATTTTTGAATATATGTTTAATTAAAAAACTTAAATATTTCCAAAATTGGCATTATTTTGGAGGGAAAAAAACACATAAAAATATATGTGTCAAATTTATAAAAACAAAAACTTAAAAAAAGGAGGTAATAAATAAAACTTTAGTAGTTTAATTTTAAATAAATTATATAGAGTTAGGTGTAAATTTATAAATTTACAAATTTTATTATAACTTTGAAAAAGAAAACAAATAACCCCTTAAACTTTCATATAACTTATAAAACAGAAAAAATAAAAATTATATATATATTTAAAAAAAAGCATAATGTACAAGCCCCGTGCATGCACGAGGATTAAAACTACTATAGTATGCATGATTTGTTAATTGCCATATAATATATATAGGAATCGAGAAACAATGGTGTCCTTGCGGCGGAGCCATTTTTATTTGCTTTTCGAAAATAATTGATAGTTGACTCATCGAGTATTGGTAAATGAGGATGTTCTCAATTCGTGCTTTTATTTATTTTTTAAAATAAACTTTAGGTTACTTTTTTAAATTTTATCATGTAGATTAAGGGTGCGTTTTGAAAGTTTTTTCTCTTAAACTACATATTAAAAATTCAACATTTTTTACAAAATCGCACCCACGTCTGAAGCATATATTAGGCTCATTTTGTTCGTAATCCAGTATAACACCCCCATTTTGACAAATATAGCAGCGGAAGCTAATCTGGGGTATTACTTCATAGTACAACAGACAACATCAAAACATAGTAAAACGACTTCGTAAAGAGACGATTTTGTAAAATTTATAGTTATCATTCATTTATTCATCAGGAGTTTTACAATAAGAGGAAGGTCCCAACATCTATAAACATAAAAGTTTGAATATGAAAACAGTTCTTATCACTACAAGTCGTGTCACGGCCGTGCCATAAGTTGCTTCCAATTACTGAATAAATGCTAAAAAGATCAACACAATAGTTGAGTGAAATTCATAGGTTTATGGTAAATAGTTTGAATACAAGTCATCATGAACAGTGAGTTACGTTGTTATACACCCATAATAGTAATAATTGCAATGAGTACAATTATTATAGAAAATAGTATTATTGCTTTAAGCTCATGACACTGAGGCTTTGAGAAAATTAATAATCACAAGTAGTTGCCCTAACGGGTGCCTTTGCCAAACACCCGCATAGTGATTCAAATGAAGTGCGTTTGGTTACCCCATGAACGGGTACACCAACGAGGAGTTCAGTCCCAAATAGATCTATTCACAGCATTTCAGCTACTCGAGAAAGTAATTAACTGTTCATGAAATGGGGTTCATCAATGGCAAAAGTAGGGACTTAGGAAATAATATATCAAGATAGCATACAGTTGGAAAAAAACTTGTATTCATGATTTATAGCATGTATCCCCCTCGCGGGTTTATGAAACATTAAAAGATTTAAAATGCGAGGCTATGAACTCACCTTAACAGGGAAATCTGATTGATGGCAAAAGTATATTCAATAAAAAAACTTGCCATCGTCACGTAACCTGGGGTAATCTGTCAAGTCTTAGTTTGATTGTTTCAAAACTTTACAGAGTTTAACATACATATTTGATTTATTAATTTATGAAAATATTGTATCACTGTTCGGGCTATCATAATCCAAAGGCCATGTAATATCGTTTGAGGATCTGAGGGAGCAGCTTTAAAACGTAAACCAGCAAACTCGTCAAAACAAATACCCAAATGGAACCCCTCACATGAAATACCATAAGTAAACGTGATACGATAATAATTTAAGTTGTTCTTCAAAACTAGTGCCCCGATGATAAAAGTACATAAATAACAAAACGTAATTGATTTATTGCGTCGATCGATGATTAATAACGACAAATGTGTCGGGTTTTAATAAAATTGAGTCTTATAAAATTAATATATATTTTTATAATTTATATAAAAATATTATATTTTATAAAATGGCAATATATACCCTTGATTTATATACTTTTACAAAGTTAGTCCTTTATATATAAAGTATATATATTTTAAACCTTTGACATTAAAACTTGTCAAAATAGCCCCTCATAGTTATAACTTTAGGAATATTACATTTTCAGTCCCTCTAGTTATAATTTCAAAATATTTACAATATATACCCCTTGCATGGGATTTATTTGCAAAACAAGTCCAAAAACCATAATAATGATATTTTTGAAATCCAAAAGAGTTTTGCAGCTTATGGCTTATTAGATTAAGCTAAAATAAGTAGAGTTTATGAGCTTATAGCTTATGAAAAGAGCTTGTGAACTAGAAAATCCAAAACGGGTTCGTTTGGTTTAGGAAAACCAAAACGCATGGGTTTGTGGTTCAAGGACTTAAACAAGAGTTTATATAGGATCATAAGGAAGCTTATTAAAGTTTTAAAATAGAAAATGAGCTTATTGAACAAGATATAAGCTTACTTGAGCTTAAAATGGGTCGAATAAGGGGTTTTTGGTTCGTATGCCTAGAAACGACTTCAAGGGCTTCCTTCTCTTGATTCTTGGCTTCAAATTTGCTGAGTTCTTCCTTCTTTGATCTTCCTTGGTCTGGTTTAGAACTTCATTTGTGTGTATGATGAATTTTGAGGTGTGTTTTGAAAGAGTGTGTGTGTTTTGGCTTTTATAGGGCTCGAAACACCCTTGGTGCCCAAGAATACTTAGAGTAGTGGCCAAGGGCTTGTAGGTAGTGACTAAGGAAGGCTATAGGGTGATTAGGAAGGTCTAGGAGTGTAGCTTTGAGTGGTGGAAGGATGTAGAGGGGTTCGGTTTACAAAGGGGTGACGAGGGGGTGTTTAGAGTGAAGGTGGTTGTAGTAGCTTACAAGGAGGTCATGGAGGTGGTTGTATGGATACTAGATGACATGGTGGTGTTAAGGAGCTAGCTTAGTTGTAAATGGGTTAAAAATGAAAGAAAAAAGGGTGCTGGGTTGGTTTTTGTTTCGGGTTAGGGTTTTAGTATTTAAGATGTAGATTAGGGTTAGGATTAAGGATAGTTTAGGGTTTATGATTAAGGTTTAGTGTTAGGATTAGGGTTTAGGATTAGGGTTAGTGTTAGGATTAGGGTTTAGAATTAAGGTTAGTGTTAGGATTAGGGTTTAGGATTAGGTTTAAGTTAAGTGTTTTTGAATTAGGGTTTAGAACTAGTTTAGGGTTTCGTTTAGGGTTTAGGGTTTTAGATTAGGGTTTTAGGATGATTTAGGGTTTAGGTTTAGGGTTTAGAAGTTGTGCATTGAGTATTGTACCTTGTGCTAAAGTGGTGGTAAGAAATTAGAATGAATTTGGAGGGAAAATGAGTTAGTTTGAATTCGTGCTTCATGGATTTATACATTGAGCTTAAATGAGTTGTACATTGACTTGGAGGGAAATTATATTTCAAATGTTGTGTATTGTATACTTGTACACATGCTTGAAGGCTTGCACATTCATTTTATATGTATACATTACATATAATTAGGGTTTTGATATAAACGTTAACGTTTAATGCTTGTTTTGAAATAACGTTTTGAAAAGTACGTTAAATGGATAACGTATCTGGTAAAAATGATATTAGAACATTGACTTGACATATTAGGATGTTTACTTGCTATAAACGTAGATATAGTTGGCATTGGTAGAGGTTGCGTGAGCTCGTTTACTTTGGTTATGTAAACTAGGTTACATAATGGAATAAAGCGAAAATTTCCCTGTAAAAAGGTGGTATATATATAATAGATAGATATTACAGTGCATCTAATTTAATAGATGGATAATTACATTGATGAAAATTACGGGTTGTTATAGTCCCCCAACCTTAAAGAAATGATTTAGTTGGACTTTGAAGAGATGTTGGAAAATAGATGTGGATATTTGGCACGAATTTCATCTTCGCGTTCCCATGTAAATTTTGGTCCTCTTTTAGAGTTCCATCTCACTTTGACTATAGGAATACGACTTTGTCTTAGTTGCTTGATTTCTCGATCCATAATCTCTACTGGTTCTTCCACAAAGTTGAGTTTGTCATCAAGCCGAAGCTCTTTCATTGGAATGACAAGGGAATCGTCAGATAAGCATTTCTTTAGATTAGAAACGTGGAAAGTATTGTAGACATTTCTGAGTTCTTCAGGAAGTTCAAGTTTATATGCCACTGGAGCGACTCTTTTAAGAATCTTAAATGGTCCAATGTACTGGGATTAAGCTTTCCTCGTTTTCCGAAACAGATGACACCTTTACGAGGTGATACTTTTAACATAACATGATCTCTAACTTAAAATTCTAAAGGCTGTCACCTTACATTGGCGTAACTTCTTTGCCTATCTCTTGCCGCTTGCAAGCGTTGTCGAATTTGCACTATCTTTTCAGTGGTTTCATGGATTATTTCGGATCATGTGAGTTGAACATCTCCAACTTCGGCTTAGCAAATAGGTGATCTGCACTTTTGACCATAAAGTGCCTCAAATGGTGCTGCCTTAATACTGGCATGGTAACTGTTATTTTAAGAAAATTCTACTAATGGTAAGTGTTTTTCCCATCCTTTTCCAAAATCTATAACACAGACTTGAAGCATATCTTTGAGTGTTTGAATGGTTCTTTCACTTTGTCCATCGGTTTCGGGATGATATGCCGTACTCATGTCTAATTGAGTACCAAAAGCACTTTGTAATGATTGCCAGAATCTGGATGTGAAATGACTGTCACGCTCCGAGATGATGGATATTGGCACTCCATGCCGTGAGACTATTTCTTTGATGTACAACCTTGTAAGGGTTTCCATACTATCTCTCTCTCTCGGGTAGGGATGAAATATGCGGATTTGGTAAGGCGATCGACAATGACCCATATTGTGTCATGTCCATTTGAGGTTTTTGGTAGTTTTGTGACGAAATCCATTGTTATTTTCTCCCATTTCCACATAGGAATCTCCGGTTGTACTAGTAAGTTAGATGGCTTCTGACATTCAGTTTTAACTCTAGAGCATGTTAAACATTTGCCAACATATTCAGCAATGATTGCCTTCATGTTAGGCCACCAATAGAGTTTCTTTAGATCCTGATACATCTTGTTAGAACCTGGGTGAATGGAATACTTTGATTTATGGGGCTCATGCATAATCAAGTCTCTCGGATTACCAAATAGTGGTAACCAGCTTCGGTTCTTAATACAACGAGTTCCATCAGGACGTACTTTAAATGCTTTGTCCATTCCTCGTAAGTTCTCAGCCTTGATGTTTTCTTCCTTGATTGCCTCAGTTTGAACTTCAAGAATTTGTGATGGTAAATTTGGATGAATAGTCATGACTAATGATCTAACTCGGAGTGGTTTGATTCGTTCCTTTCGGCTTAAGGCATCTGCTACAACATTTTCCTTTCCAGGATGATAACGAATCCCACAATCGTAATCTGCGAGCAATTCTAACCAACGACGTTGTCTCATGTTCAACTCTTTCTGATCAAGGATATGCTGAAGACTTTTATGATCAGTGAACACAATACACTTTGTATCGTATAGATAGTGTCTCCAAATTTTAAGAGCGAACACTACTGCTCCTAATTCGAGATCATGAGTGGTATAGTTTTCTTCATGAGGTTTGAGTTGTCGGGATGCATATGCAATAACTTTTTCTCTTTGCATTAACACTGCTCCCAGACCTTGATGAGATGCATCACAGTAAACAACAAAATCGTCGTTTCCTTCTGGTAATGCTAAGATTGGAGCTTCACAAAGCTTCTGCTTAAGCAGTTGGAAAGCTGTCTCTTGGTCTTTTCCCCAGATATACTTCTTGTTTTTCTGGGTTAACTCAGTCAAAGACTTTGCAATCTTCGAGAAATCTTTGATAAATCTTCGATAGTAGCCGGAAAGTCCTAAGAATTGACGTATTTCTATGGGTGTAGTAGGAGATGCCCAATTTTTAACTGCTTCAATCTTGGCGGGGTCAACATGAAGTCCTTGACTATCAATTAAATGCCCAAGAAATTGTACGATACTGATCCAGAAATCACACTTGGAGAATTTGGCATATAATTTCTCTTTTCTGAGTAGTTCCAAGATTATTCTCAAATGATTTGCGTGTTCTTCTTTGTTACGAGAGTAGATGATAATATCATAGATGAACACTATCACAAATTTATCCAAGTATGGTTTGCACACACGGTTCATGAGATCCATGAATACAGCAGGTGC
>BQNB010086509.1:0-17742 GCA_026074375.1 Tanacetum coccineum | reverse complement strand
GTACTGTAGCACGCCCGGGTACTGTAGCACGCTGCCAAAAACGGCAGCGTTTCAACTCAAATATAGTATATAGATATAATTAAATAAACTAACAACAGTTAATTATAGGGACTAACAGTGAAAGGACAGCAAGGACTAACGAGGTAACAACATACTAACAAGGGGAACTAACATTGTTAACTATAAAAGAGAAATTTACACTAATGGTCCCTGAGTTGGACCCCGATTACAAAGCAAGTCCAAACAGCTTATTATCAAAAAGCTATAAAAGCAAAGTTGTTAAGGGGCTCAAGGACAACATTTTTCTTAATAAGCACACTAGCTGAAATGAACTTAATAAGCCAGAAATGAGAGCTTTTGGGGCTGCAGAAGCTTATTAAGCTTATGAGCTTATTTTTCTTTCTTATTGGGATTTAAGCTGCCAAATAAGCTACAACTATGGGGGACAGTTAATAAGGCTAAGGGGAGTCCTAAATATAAGCTAAGGAAATCTAATAAGCCCTAAAATAAGCTGAAATCTTAAATAGCTATATTGACAGATTATTATAAAAACAGAAAAATGGATACTTAAGGCCTAAATTAAGCTAACCTAGAAAGGGAGATAAGCTATAAGATTTTGGGGACTTATAGGGTATCTATTAAGCTACATTAAAAAGCAATAAAATCCTAGAGCTTAGTTATGAAATAAGCTAGAAAAGTGGGGTGAAATTAGGTGCTCAGCACCAGGGGAGGCTAGGCAGTAAGCTTAAGGGTACTTTTGGGCTTATGAAAATAAGCTCTTAAGAGCTTTTTACCTAAAACCAACCATAAACAGATTAAAAAGGGAGGCAAATGAGCTTATTTTCAAAGTTTGGTTTATTAATGAGGACTTAAACCTGCTGAATTTTGAGGTGGAAGTTCAAGGTTTTCAAAGAAATGGGGTTTAGGTTCATTGACTTTTACTTGGTGAGATTAAAAGACAGAACAAGGTGTTGGTTAAAGTGGCTAGAAACAACAATAACAAGCACAAAAACAATGTGCTTAAGCTGCATAAGCAGCTGGAGCACTTAAGCTCAATTTGGCTTATTGAAATTTTGACAGAATATAAAAGGCACTTAAAAACTTATTTTCAAACTAAAAATTGTGATTAAAGTGGCTTAATAAACCCTACACACTCAGCCAAAGTTGGCTGAGTATTCAGCTTCTTCTTAGCTTTTTAAAAGAAATAAAGGGGTATTACAAGATTATATGCTGAGCTTAACAACTCTTACACATGGTGGTGTAAGATTAAACAGGTTTAAAGGCTTTAATTTATACTTCGAATTTTTAACAAATGCAATATTTCAAAAAAACTCTTAACTTTTATTAATGCTGAAAATATTACAACATAAACTTTAAATAAACTGAATTACACTAAATGCTTAAAAGAAAGACTTGAAATTACAATTAAACTAAAAACATGGTAAAAAATGGTGTGTGTTCTTCGGGTTGCTCTTTTCTCTTTTATAGAGGTCTTCAAAGACTTCTGGCTCATGGGATGAGCTTGTTGTGAGTGTAGAAAGCAATCCTAGCCCTTGTTTGCAAGTTGTGTTACTTCTGGCTCAATCTCGGCCATTGAAGGGGTCTACATCTCACCATTGAAGGGAGTGCGGGTTTTTTGTAAATGCCCAAGTGGGCATGGGTTTCTAAAAGGTTGGGGGTGAGCTGGAGGAAGTGTATGGGGAAGCTAAAAAAATGTTACTATGGAGGTGGTTGGTCAAGCAAACAGTGGGAAGGGAGGTGAGGTATAAGGTTTGGCGTAAGGGAAAGGGGTACAGTATGAGGGTGCTGGATTTTAAAAGAAAAGAATGGGGATAGAGGCAAACTGAGCCCTTCCATCTTTCTTTTCTATTTCCAGTAATCATTTAATCCAAAAAAAAAAAACCAATATAATAATTTAGCTTTTGGAAAGTGACACTTAAAATGTCAGGTCCACTCTTTTTATAACTAAAAGAAATAAAAGGATTATTGGCAAATTGCAAAAATGTCCCTCTGTAAATAAAAGAAAGTTAAGTAAATTTGACAAAACTAGCCCTTGTGCTTTATTAGCTCTTTTTTTTTTTTCCTTTTAAACACAACTTTCAAACTTAGGCAATATTGGCCCTTTTCTCTTTAATTTTATTTCATTTTTAATTAAATAAAAACAAGGTATTAAAAAGTTTACATTTTTGGTCCTTATTTCTTTATTAAAAGGTTACTGGGGCCATTGGGGTTTTGTGTTTTGGGCTTGTCCTGGGTTGGGCCCACTTGGTTTAGGGTTTTGGCCCAAACGGTACAGGATTAAGGATATTGGACTTTGTGATTGTGTGGCCCACCTGGGGATATGAAGTGTTGGTTTGTGAGTGTACAATGGCTGAGATTGGCTGTAACGTGGGCTAATAATTTGGCTTCAAAGTCCTACCACAGTCCTTTGTCAATTGCACACAAATGGCTGTTAGTAATTGCTTGAGGGCCCATTGATCTTCACAGTCCTTCATAATTATACTATTGGGCTTCTTTCCCGGCCCATCAGATGGTTTAAGATTGCATTCAATATATTCTTCAGTCCCGGCTCCTGTTTGACTGCTGATGTTAATCTATACCCCCCTGTATTGGAACGTCTGAACTTTTGGCAATTTTAGGACTTTTGGCCTTGATTTGCACAGTCTATTTCCATTCCATGCTCCCATTTATTCAATTTTGGACTGACTTATCCTGTCTTTTTTTTGTTGATATCACCGCCCCTTTCTGCACAATACAAATAGGCAAATACAAACATATATTTGGCATTTTATTCTGTTTATATGGTCATTTTTTAAAGTCTCGTTTTTTAGAGGTAAAAGATAATTTTGTAATTAAGGCACTTAATTCAAGTGAGCATGGTTTCCTGATACACGGCCTAACACAAATTCTCAGATTTTTTTTTTAAAAGAAAACCCGAAAAACCTTATCTGAAAACTTGCAATTTTAGAATATTCATAAGAATATTACAATTTGCTTAAATTAAATAGATTCCACAATGATTTATTCACTGTTTCATTTATAGCTAGGATTAGCTTATTTATAAGCAATAGTTTTTAAAGCTTTCATATTTAAAATCAAGTTATTTTTTTACATTTTAAAATTCTAGTCAAAAATAAAGCAAGCTTAAAGCTAGTAGAGTAAACTACTTATTTGTTCCCCTAATAAGCTAGGGCAATTTATAGCTAAAAATAGTTTAATATAGTAGTTCATTTTAATAGACGGTGGAGTAATAGGGAGTTTAGGGAAAGATGGCACGAATTAAGCAGCAGGCACAGGAGCTTCCACGAGCGATAGATTTTAATCCACTTAGCTTTAGATTATCTTTCCTTAAAGTGAGTGGGTGAGTATTTCTTCGTGATATGATCACATATAAAACCATACAAATTGCACACGCGGAATATGAGTTATTTATACTTGTAATGCTGGATTTAAACTAGGTCTTAATATTTCGCGTGAGCTTCTTGTGGTATAAAAAGGAGTACATAAATTTCGAGTAATTAAGGTATCAGCAACCTTAAAACTTCGTCGTAAAATACAATGGTACTAAAAAGCATGCCCCATAACTGTCGCTATTTAAAGGCGGGGTACTTTAAGAAAGCTGTAGTAGGAGTGGGGGGGGTTGGGGGAGAGAGGTGGGGACATGTTTTAGGTTGAAAATTGATTTTTCAAAAATATATGGCGGGCAGCGCGGGGCTTCGTTTTGAAGACATTCTAATGTAGTTGACACAACAGTAGGCAACTAGTAGGAACATCCAATCAAACAGAAGTGCTTATATGTCACAATGATAACAAGCACTTAGGTTGATGATTAAAGTGACCGATATCAAAGGCGTGTCACGAAAACATGCGTTAGTTGATAAGTCTGACTGCATAAAAATACGTAACAAACCGCTGTGTCTCTAAAAAGGAAAAAAGGTTTTGATTGGTAGGGTTAAAGGTATTCTTTGGGATGGGGGGGGGGGAGGGGAGGGTTGTGGGGGGAAGTGAGGTGTTTTTTGTTGAGTGGGGTTTATGGCGTGATGTGACGGGTTATACAATAGGGAGTTGGACATTTAGACATTGACAGTGTTGGGAGAATGGATATACATTATTAAATACGAGACGCGTGGGTCTTTAGTTCTAGATGTCAAGACATTTTATTATCATATAAAGACAATCAGCCATCTCCATTTTTGTCGACACCATTTGGAGTTTGTGATATTCAATTATTGTGAGCGAGAGCTAGAGAGTATGGGACATTAAACAGAGTATTGGTAATGTTTATGTTTAAGTCTAGTATATTTACTCGTAAGATACTGTAATTTATGACAAGACAATACACAATTGAATATATTTGTGTGAGATGAGGCTTACTTATACACGATTAATCGGGATTTTCTTGGGGGTGGCTGTGTTAGAGGGATACTGTAAAGATTTAAGGGTGAGACCGATAAACTTAGTATGTATTCTGGAGTAGATATTTGAGTATATTATTTATAGTATGGTTGTGTCTCATGAGCATACTCTATCTATACTGTTGGGGTTGTATGGAGAGCACATGTGTTGGATGTCATGGGGGAATTATGGGGATCTGGGGAACAGTGTGGAGTTAGAATTTATTATGACAGTATTATGAATGTGTTCGATATTGTTGACTATAATTTCCTTGATGAGTTGATGAGATGTGGATTGAGTGCGGGTGTCGTCAATGGTAATTGGGGAATTTTTAAGCCACGTTTTCATTGTCATTTTGTGTTAAAAAGCCAATATCTCTTGATTATTTTTAGACTTATTAGCTCTTGTATAAGCTTGTAATTTCATACATGTCATTAACTTTTAGTTTGGCTTATTTGTAACCAAACTTGGCTTTTGACTGGTTTTTGAATGAACTTAGATTAGGGATTGCTTAATTTTCACTATTAGCATTTTCACTTATTTACTAAGCCCACTTGTTCCAAATACTTTATTTAGGTAAATAGTTAGTTTTAATCTTGTTTACCAATTTACCTAGCTTTTTTGTCCTTTAGACCTTAAGCCTTAAGCTGTTAAGGCTTGATTAATTTCTGTCACAATTAAGCTTTTCCCACTTTAATTTGTTTTAAGTACTTGGTGTTATTTTTTTTTAATTCTTATTTAGACTAGTTTAATTCTCTTAGCTCATTTTGATCCTAAGATTAGCTTATTCACCCCGACTGTCCCAATTGACTTAAGTTATTAGCCTTAAAGCCCATTATAAGGCTTTCTGTCGACTTTAAGCTGATTTTTTCACTATTTAGGGCTTATCTCAAAAAGTTGTAGAAGACAAAGTTGTTAAGCCCCACGAGCTTAACAACTTTGCTTCTTTGAGTTTTCAAAAAAAAAAGGGAAAGACAAGAGGTCCGGGTGAGCAAGACCACGAGAACCCGTGACCTCTCGATACATCCCCCTTTCCGACACATGACCACACCCTAACCACTGCGCCCTTGGGTCTTTTTCGTTAAAGACTCAAGGGTTGTGAATTATGACACTTTTTGCCTCTTAAAGCTATTAAGACTGTTATAAGCTAATTTCTTGGCTTTATTTCTTTAGCTTATTCTTGTTTCTTATTTTTCCTAGGACTGTCTTAGTGTCGAGTATTTTGTATAAAATTTTCAGAATTTTTCGTAGTCTTTTACTATTTTTTATAATTTAATTTAGTTTAAACTTTTAAAAATTCATAAAAAATACAAAAATTATCAAAAAAATATTTTGCTTTTTTAGAAAATTTTCTTTTGTCATATAGTTTGTAGGAAAAATACAAAAATTTTCGTAGGGTTATTTTTACGACTTTTCCTTTTTTAAAGGACGGTCCGGGTGCGGGATTTTGTCTTGACTCGTTTTTGGGTCAAACGAACTCCGTTTTCGGTCTAGTCTTTTTCATTCTTCGTTATTTGGTCCCTAGAGTAGTTTAGAAGTAAAAATTTCTTCGTAGGGTTATTTTTAAAGATTTTTAGGTTTTTCCCCTTGTTATGGGATTCGTGCTCTCGTTTTCCTAGTTAATTTCGTAATTCTAAGGTTTTATCTTAAACGTATTAGTTTGTTATTATCTAATTTGTTCTTTTTCAACTTTCTCCAAATTATATCCTTCCCTTTAAACTCAAATTTCGATTGTAGCGATTTTTCCATTAAAGCCTCGTTGGGGAATAAACCCCCGGGGAACACTCTATACTACATCTCGTAATCATTGATCTTGTTGATTTTTTAGACTAATATATAATTTTTTATATTTTAATTATATAAGGAGAGGATATATCACAGGCGAGGGATTGTGTAGAAATTTAACCAATAATGTATGAAAACAGAAGTTTAAAGGGATGTCTAGCGTCAAGTTCAAGCACGACAGCGAACAAGGCTTTTGTGTCCTCCTTCAAATAACAACACTACAACACTAATGAAGTAAAGTTAATACTAACTCCATGTAGCTTCTAATGCTAACACTCAACATAATGCTGCTTACTCTACAAATAATTGATAACTTGAGTGATAGCTGTTATTTGTTCATTCTTTGACCTAGTAAGGACCAAATGTCCTAACCTTGCATATATGGGAACTTGCAACAAATCCAATCTAATGACATAGAGATAATAGATTTGAGATGCAAATGGCCATGTTGACCCTATGAGGGCTAGAAGGTTTAAAGTATACGAATTATATACTTAGGACCTTTAAAATAGATTTAAAAAAAACAATGTTAAAATTTATTGAGGTTCCATTATAATTATATACATTCAATTTAGGAAACTAATATGTCAATTATTTTTGCCAAATTATATTTGTTTTTTAATGAAATTGATTATGATAATATGTATATAAACATTGTTCTTATAACTGCTTGTGGGTAGTTTAATTTTTTTTATTTTTTTATTTTGGTAACCATGGTTTTTGACACATTGGCCGAATAATTCACGGGGTTTGAATCCACGAGGATTGTTTCAATTTAACAATGTGTTTTTTTGCTGTATTAGTGGGTAGTTTTAGTTGTTCTTTCTTATATATATATAGCTTACATAGTTCACCTTATTTGTTATTTTAGTAACTTCTACATTCTCCTAAAGTAAAGACAGTATGCAGGTATAGTTCGAATAAACATTTATTTTTTTATAACAGTCTTGATAATGGTAGTTTGGTAATTGCAGAAGTCAGAAGCTTCTCATGATTGTTCACTTGATAAAATAGTAGTTGAAGTAGAGGTAATGTTCAACATAAGATGACAACTAAAGTTTAAAACGTTACAAATAGGTTACTGAACTTATAGGAAGCACACACTTCAATATTTTTAGTGTTAATCAGGTAACCCGAACGCATATTTTCTGATAAGTTAAGAAACATAAATAGCGCATTTTTACAAGTTCAATGATGTTTACAAATTTTTTTATAGGTTCAGTAACTCATACAATAACCATGTATACTTGAAGTACCTAAACGTAACGTAATAAAACTTTTAGACCTAATTAAAACAATTATACGCAAGACTTTAAGAAAAACCTATGTGTGCAAAAAAATAAGATACCGTTATCAAGGCTTTTTTGATGAATCATCCGAATATGAACTATTTTATGATATGTAATATTATATTTTTTATTATTCAATTAAAGTTAGTTGGTAAGTTTGTATCTTTGTGATTCTTGGTTATTTGTATTATTTTCGTGCATCTAATGTGTTCGTTTCCGTTACCTATATTTTGTAATTATTTTGTTTAAATCATTCTACAATAATAATCCATTCATGTGTTTATATATACGTTTTTGATATGATGTAACTATATATTTATCTTCATATTTTAGTTGTAAACTTGATTCCATCATGTTGCAGTATTTGTTTTTTTGTAATTTTAATCTTTTGATATGTTAGAAATTCGTGTATGAGTAAAAATATCTAAAATGGGTCGTTGAGATAGATGCTTATAACGTTTAAGGGTTCCGTTTTCATGACTATCAATTAAGGTTGAGCCAACTAATAGTCATCTATAAATAATTTTTTAGTGTTTGTACTCATAGTTAATTACCTTGAATGCCTCATGATGCACATTTGTTGTATTTTATTAAAAAACGAGACGAATTAGAAAATATCCAACATTGTTTGGTATAGCATTGACGACTCAATTGTTTATGTTACTTTTGAATATATACAATGTAAATTTGTAAAACTATACATTGTATAATGATACTAAAAAAAATTCCATGTTGTCTATTAGTTATATTGTGGTCGTGGATTAGCTATAACTTTCAAGTATCTGCGTATTCTTAGGTGTTGTCTATAACTAGCTAGTAGAAAACTGTGTAGTGGAGGTTTTATTTTCTATAGTGCTTATAAATAGATAATTATCCTAAAGTTTAATTATCACCTTAAAAAATTCGCAATGGCATTTGGTGTCTCTTCAACTTGGAATTCTTATTCTTCTTATAGTTACCATGATTTTGTAAGTGTATATTATATCTATATATTATTTTAATTTATATGTTTGATAATGTTGTCCATCTCATATTTATGATGTTTGTTTTGTTATAACAGAAAGATTATGAATGCATGACAAGTGAAGAAACCGTCGAATCTAAACTTAATAATGCTAGTGAAGTTGTTGATGAAGATATTCAGTTGATGACATTTTTTGCAAGATCATGAGAAGAAGGTTTATTAAAATTGTTAAATGTGGTGACATTGTATAAAAAAACTTTTAAATGTTACAGGCTTCCGTGTCAATTGTTGTTCACATGTTTTTCGATTTGGTTAAGGAGCAAGATGGAAAACCTAAAGATGTAAACAATGAGAAATATGTTTAAATTGTTTTGTTTCAATGGGGATCATGTAGGTATTGAATATGATGCTGAATGTACTGACGTCATCAAGGAACATATCATGGTTTAGTATGAGTTTTAGCAACTCACGTCACAGTTTCAGCAAAATCATACAAAATTGTTGTGGATGGTAAAGAATATTCACATGTATGTAAGGGTTTGATGACAATTTTAGTGTTGTAGGTGGTAATAAATTTAGAGTATTCTTCTTTCATGTTATTCATGTTTGAACGCTGTCCACAAGATTGGATGATAAATAATGGGCCTAACAATTATAAAAAACCGGGACCTTATTTTTTTGGTTTCATTTTACAATAGAGAATCTCCATCTTTATATTATTATAAGTCATATATAACCTTTATGACGTATAGTTATACTTAGTGTAAATTTAACCAATCAATTTACTTATATATATTTTATATTTTATTATATATTATATATACATAGTGTAAATTTAACCAATCAATTTTTGGCGCCGTTTGCCGGGGGAGGCTGTGAAGCCTTCTTATCGTATACGTTTGATCAAATTTGTGTTTTGAACCTGAGAATATTCCATTTTATTATAAAAATATAGTAAAAAAGTAGCAAAAAAATATTTTTCATTCTTTTAGTATATAATTATCAGATTAAAAACCAAAGAAAAAAATTCAAAAATAAAAAACATTGTCCCAATAAAGAAAACAAAAAAAATTCCCACAAATGGGTAAAAATATAACCAAAAATAGTAAAATTTCCTCAACTGATGAATTATCATAATAAGTTCCGTGTAATCTTTGTTGTAGTTCCCAATTCGAACAAAAAGATTTTAAGAAACGCTTGCCCTTTTGTGTCTCTTACGACGTACGGCTCACCTTGAAAATTTAAAAAAACTATAAAGTGGGTATAAAGAGGGTTGTTCCGAGGAACTACGACCCGAAAGGAGAAATAAGCTTCGCGCTATTCCTACTCCTCCGCTCACCTGATGAGTTTTTATCTTTTTGAAGCTACCGTGAAGTTAAGGTAGATTAATTTATTTGGTTTAAGTTGGTCATATCTCATTGTCCCGTTAAAATCAATTGAGAATAAATCATTAAAAAATCCAAAAAAAATTATTTAGAGTAAATTTTCTTTTTAATATTTCTATTTTTTGCATCTCACTTCGTTCTCAAAGCCGTAACGTCGACAACCACATTTCGACCAAACTTCTGATTGAATCATCTAATCCTTGAGAACCTGAATAATCCTCCCATATATACGATGTGCTGAGTAATCGTACAATGGAGCCATTCTCGATAGCACCCACCGAGGGTTACGCAGGAATGCAATATTATTCTCGGAAATCATCGCGAAATAAACTTTGAGCTCACGCATGGTTTCTGAATCTTGTCCAAAACAAGCAATTTTTTTGGAAAATGATAAAGGAAGACCCACATGCACACATCCTATAATTTCAAACAAAGATCACTTCTACTGGATGGAATATTCCGAACGTCACCAACATACGTTCGGTAAACTTATGCTTTTCCCCGTTTCTCTCGAAGGGGCACCCGGAATTTGGCTGGAAAAAGACCCCCTCGGTCGATTGAAACATGGATGATCTGTTTCTGAAATGTTATTTAACACTTCTCCCTTCCTCGAAAACGACAAATCTCAAAAGAAATCACGAGATTTCAGCAAAAATATTGAATAGACGTTATTTACTGAGGCAATAGGGACTCGTTTCAATAAATCTATTAAGGTGATGCCCTCATCATGGTTTCTTCAGAATGCATCAACTTCGGTACATTCTATAATGCCCTAAAACATCAAATGATCAAATTCATTTGAACTCTGCTGCCCGGTGGTAACTTCTTAGACCTAAAAAGCCTCGATAATGTTTAAAAATCATCGAGAGCAAGTCTAAGGTACGTCAAATCAAGAAACAAAAGCTGTTGTAGCTAAATGAGTACAAGCTCTTCCACCCAAGCCAGTCACCAACTGATGTATGCTGAACTCAAAGACAATGGTTTCGGCATTAATTCTCCGATGAAAAGAACCAAACCCACGTCCGCCCCCGTAAAAGCGGTTGAACAAAGTTGTATGTGACTAAGTGGGGAGTCAATCTTATCAAAACCTTCCACCACTAACATCTAACTGTACCCATGACATATCCAAGATTAAAGTGACCCTGCCGCTGTCCGGCAATTTCAACCAAGCTAAATTCTGGTTATCGACCTCCGATTGAGTCTTCAAATCAAATTTCGACCTCCTGGTTTTCCACCATATCATAATCCTCATGCAAATATCAAAAACAATTTCAATCGAGTAAATAATCTTCATAATCAAAACAGAGGCGAAACAGTTTCAAACCAAGGTCATGATTTATCGACCTCCGTTAATCCAACCAGTAGCTCATCAAACCATAAAGCTCATCAAGGTACCTTCATCCTCAGACACACGGTGTATTCAAAAGACAGATTTTGAATAATATGTCACAGCCAAGTGATATGCAGTGTTTGAAAACATGCCAAACCAAGGTCATAAACCCAGCAATCCCAAATGGCAATTATTACCGACAAGCTTTCAAAAATTGTTTACTGCTAATACACTTCACTTCCGGTTTCCCTAGACCCTTCCGTTAACACTATTAACCAACCCAAAAGAAAAGAATTTAAAAGGTGAATCGACTACCCGAAGTGGTGTTACCATCCCAAGGACCGAAAAGCCAGTTTAATCCGTGATGCCGAGTAACAAAGACACGAATGCCTCCTGCTAATAACGGAAGCACGCGAAAACTGCCAACCTCCTGTTTTTTTACAAATATTAAGAGCACGTAATCCAAATCCTGAAGCCCAATGTTGCCCCCTGTTGTTACTCCAAATTCACTCAAGCAAACAATTCCCATTTCCATCAAGAAGATATGACAAAAGCGCCAAGGAAAAAAGCAAATGACCAAATGGGAGAAATTCTAATAGAATCTTTAGGAATTTTAATTTTCGAGAATAGCGTTTACCGATGCTTGAGCTCATGCCTAAATTTTGCTTACAACATTAAAAACCTTAATTGGAAATAAAGAAAAATTGAGCGAATTGTGCAAGAACTCCTTTAATGATAATTGTTTATCTGTCATCCTCAACAAGTTACCAAAGAAACTTGGAGACCCTGGCCGATTTCTGAATCCATGTGAATTTACGGGATTACCTAAAAAACTTGCAAACGCATTGCTGAATCTTTGTGCGAGCATTAATCTCATGCCTTTATTTCCTGGTCTGGAAAGATCCGCTCTTCCGTAACTAACCCCAACTTACCATGACGTTAGAGCTAGCAGATCGTTTCAATCACTGAACCAGATCGTTATGCTAAAGATGTCCCCGTCTAAAGTGGGGAAAGTTTCTAAATTTCTAGCAGACTACGTAGTTTTGTTGATTTTGAACCAGACCCCCGGAGTACCTTTAATTCTCGGGCGATGTTTCTTGAAAACCAGTCATGCCTTGAGAGTTGTTTATGAAGGCGGATTACCTTCGTGTTGGCAGAAGCCATCACATTCAAATCTGGACCAAACTTTCAAAATACACAGCCTGATTACAACCATATACGTAAACAAATCGACGTCATTGAATATGGCTTATGATGAGTATTCTCCAAGAGGTCCTAGGATTTACAAACATGTGATCCTGCGGAATTGGCAATCCCACTCCATATTATTTGAGCCTAATTGTTTCTACTGCTGCTCCAAATCTCGACTCCATTCGGGGACAGTGACTTTCCTTTTAATTGAAGAAGCGAGATTCGTTTCTTTGCTCTAAAGATGATCCAACTTCATTCCGAAGTTGATCCCAACTTATCATGGTTGAAATCCTGAGGGGGACATCATACTTCTAAAGCAATTTTGAACATGAACCACCACCCCCCTCCCAAATCCAATGAACAATATATGCCTGAGTTTGATGAAAGAACTTGGTATTGCTTAAATACCATACCTTTTTCCAATAAAAACGGACTTAAATGACCAAAAACAACAGAAACTGCACAAAGATATGTTTGTTTTGCAAATTGTATTGTGCAGACGGATAACCAAGAAAAGGACGAAGGACTAAAGCCAAATCAAAAGCCAAAGACCTAGAAAGTGTCAGTCAAAGTCAACTCAACCAAATTTAACAAGTCAAAACCGGAGCCGTAATGAAGAAAACTATTGGATGCAAACTCAACCCATTCAGAAGGGCCGGGAACAGCCCAATAGTTATATATACGAAGACGTGAATGACAAATGGGCCCTCAATCAATTGACAACAGCCCATTTGGATTGCGAATTTGACCAGAGACTAATGAAGACATTGAAAGACCCGATCCTAGCCTTGAACAAACCAAATCACAGCCCATGTACACACAAAAATCCGCCAACATCCTTACTGGGCCTTAAAAGCCCAGTAACAAACCAGCACGCATTTGAGCCAAACAAAACCCCGAGTTGGTCCAATACCAAACCCAATCCAATAAAAGGCCCCAAAAACAATTTTAATAAAACATTTAGGACTTAATAAAATGTTCATTTTAAAAAGAGTGTTTTATTAAGAAAAATAGGTAAAATAAAGATGAGGTACTATATTATATGCCATTCCAACGAAACTTATAATGCTTTAAAAAACCCTAAAGGGACCAAAGACTGCCAAAGGTATACTTTCTTTTTCATGTTTACTTTTCAAAACACAAGACCAGTTGTGTAAATGTAAAACATGATAATAACTAAAGAAAGGTGGTTAAGCTAATAATGAAAAAGAAATAAAAATCCATGGGTCCTTTTTTGCCAATTGGTAAACAATTAAACCCTGCACAGCACTTGTTTATCTCCTCAAGAAATACCCTCCACCACCTCAAAACTCACACCATCACATGTACCAACCCCATCTTTTACCCAACCCTTCCTTTACCCAGTCCAATCCTAAACCCACACCCATTTCCCTGTTTAAAATGCCACCTTGGCAATCTCACCAAGCCCGAGCAACATCAATGGTGGAAATGGCTTTAAAAGTAACACAAAAAGGATCAAAGGGCTAGGATTGGTTGCTGAGCTTCAACTCACACAAGAAACACAATGAAAGAAGCTGTGAAGACCTTGGACCTTCTAAAAGCAAGAAAAATACAAGCCGAAAACACTGGTTAATTTATGTTCTTAGCTTGATTTTAATTCAAATTTTAAATAACTTATAATTTAAGTTTCCAGCTTGTTTTTTTTAGTGTATGTTAACTTTTTTAAAAGAGACAAGTTCAAGTTAAAAAGATTATTTTGAAGGTTTCCTGAGATTTTTCAAAATATCAACTCTTTATTTCGTGGTCATTCGTAAAGAAAAGTGTGATTATTTGTGTTTCAATTATAAGGTCTACTGTCACTCACAATTCAAACGACATTAATTATTATATAAGAAAAATATAAGTATAAAGTCTTTTTGACTTATTTAAAGGGGTGTATGGTAAAAGCCAAAATGGGTCATGTGGGGATTGTGTGGGTTTACAAGCACTCAAACCACCTTTGCTGATTGTGTGTGCCTAATTAAGACCAACTTAATCACAATTTTAGTTTAAAAATGCATTTCATGAAACCTTTCTATTTTCTGTCAAAAATTTACCAAGAAAAAGTGAGCTTAAAGGCTTAAGTTGCTTATGCAGCTTAAGCACACTCTTTGTGTGCTTATTGTGTTGTTTCTAGCCACACTTACCAAGTCTTTGTTGCTGTCCCTTGGGTTTGACTAAGTTTGAGTCAAAATTTGGCTTTACATTTTTTAGAACCCTCAAGTTTAAGCCCAATTACCAGCAGCTTTTTCTTAACCATAGAAGCTTAAATTTTGGATATAAACTCATTGACCACCCTTGTACATGCTGTTTGTAAGTTTGACTTTTGGGAAAAATAAGCCCTTGAATAGCTTACCTTTACATAAGCCCAAAAAAGCCCCATATTTCTGTTTTGGCATTATCCCCTGGTGCGAGCACCATATTCAGCCCCATTTTCTAGCTTATTTAGATATTAAGTACCTAGGTTCTTTTTGCTTTTTCATATAGCCTATAGATAGTTCTTTAAGTCCCCTTTAGCTTATAGCTTATCTAGCTTATTTAGTTAGCTTATTTAGGCCTTAAAGTCACCATTTTTCTGTTTTAAATTAAAACTGTCAATTTAGCTTTATTTTGTGTATTATGCTTATATTAGGGCTTATTTCTGTTGAATTTTATTAAAAAGGTAGACAAACTTAGTATATGTTAGTTTAAATCCATTTTCAGCTTATTTTGAGCTCTTAAGCTCCAAGAAAAAGCTCAATAAGCTTTTAAGCTTATTAACTTTCTGTCAATACAAAAAATCTCACTTTTTCTGGCATATAGCAGCCCACCAGCTTTGCACCTTTTATAGAAAATGTTCCCCATAAGCCCCTTAACAACTTTGCTTCTTTGACTTTTGCCTAATAAGCCCTTTGGACTCAGTTTGCACATCGGGCCCCATTTCAGGGACCAATTATGATAAATTTTCTTTTTTGGTTGTTAACTCTGTTTAGTATACCAAGTAGGTTTATTGTTTACCTCGTTAGTCCCAAATGCCTTACACTGTTAGTCCTTGTAGTCAGCAGCCAGTTAAATAATTAATTTAATTTAATTAGTTTTAGGGTTAATTTTAATTAGTTTAATTTTTGTTTAAATTGCTTATTTAGGTAGCATTAAGCTTAGTGTAGCCTAATTTGTTGTAGGGGTGCTTATTTAAAGCTTATTGTGTGCAAAAATATAAAGGCATAAGCCTTTTGTAAGTTTATAAGCCACTGTGGGCTTTTGAGCTTATTTCTAGCTTATTTAGGGACATTCAGCCAAAATTCCAAGTTTTAAAGTTGCTTATTTTCATTTTTTCTAGCTTTTTCATTTTATAAGTTTTCCAAAAAAAAGGGAAAGTGGAAGTCCTAGGGAGCCTGGGCTCGAACCCAGGACCTCAACACTCTCTACCCTCTTTCACAAACACTCCTTACCGCTGTGCCCTTGGGTCTTTTCTGTAAGACCCTTGGTGCCTTTGGTACTTAAGAGTGTTTTGGCCCATATAGCCATAAGCTGTTTTTGCTTATTCGCAGCTTATTGCGATAAGCTGTGTGACCAATTGCATTTTTCTAGGAATCCTTGCAACCTCAACTAATTTGTGTAATTTTTTCAGTTTTTTTATAAACGTTTAATATTTTTTATAATTTAATTTCTTTAAAAATTTAAAAAATTCATAAAAATTAAAATATTAATCAGAAAAATATAAACTTTTTTTTAAAATTTTCTTTTTTTCATATAGTTTCTAGGAAAAATATTTGTTTTCTCGTAGGGTCATTTTTGCAACTTTTCGTTTTTTAAAGAACGGGATTCGTCCCCGTTTTTCTTTACACTCGTTTTTAGTCCAAACGAACTCCGTTTTTAGTCTAGTTTTTTTAAACTTCGTTTTTAGTCAAGTAGAATCTATTTTGAGTTTAAAAATTGTTCTAGGATTAAAATTGTGTAATTTAGGTTTTTAGCCCTCGCGTTTTTACATTTACGTCTACGTTTTGGATTAAAATCATTCTAGCCTTCGTTTTTAGGTTTTCTTTAATCGTTTTTGCATTTTTAACTTGTAGTAATAGAAAACCAATCATAACTTTGTCATATTCAAACATCAATCATCAATCCGTCATTCGATTTTCAAATTGCACACCTCGTTGGGACATACGACCCGGGAATCATACTTCCGGAAACATATATATTTTAATTTGTGAACTCTTAACCAATCCTTGGCTAAATATAAAAAATACAAAAATATTTTTCATTTCTTTTAGTATATATTTATAAAACAAGAAAAAAAAAACAAAAAATATAAAAACATTTTCTTAATAGAGAAATAAAATTCATCAATTATATAATACTTTCACTAAAGTATTATCATCAATAAATTCTCGAACCAAAGATTCAAAAACTTGCCTTTTGTGTCACTTGCGAGGTACGACTCACCTTTGAAAGTTAAACAAACTATAAGAGGGGTATAAGGAGGGTTGTTCCAACGAACTACGACTCGAAAGGAGAAATAAGCTTTGCGCTATCCCTCTCCTCCGCTCCTTTGTGAGTTTTTCTTTCGAAGAGCTACTGTGAAGCTTGCTGATTATGAGGTTTAAGTTATCTGATTCTCGTTTGTCCGTTTGTAAAATATGTTGGTTATAGAAAAATTTTGAAAAACCAAAATAATAATCCTTCTTTTTCTTCGTACATTTAATTCTTTCTTAACCATCTTATGTTTAGATTCTTATACCGTCCTCCGATTATCTTTGGAATCCGATTTTAATCGATTAAAGAAGGCTCACTTGTGGAGTTTTGTACACTGCAGACTTTTGTTGTTCAAAAAAGGGTCTTGAAGACAAGATTCTTGTTCCTAAACCCCTTCGAAATTGTGCAAGGTGTGCAAGGTGTGGAACCCTGGTTGATGGTTCGTATTGTCAAGGATGTGCTCTTTTACGAAAGAAATTTAAGGAAGATTCGTTTACATATTGTGTTGAAAATGAATTTTTCAAAGACCTTCAAGATACTTCCAAGTCATCCGATGACAATACCAACATTGTTAATTCTCCTCGAGAGCCAATCGTTGTCAATCAGGACCCCGGTAAAAATTCCTCACCAAGTCCTCCACACATTGACCATTGTTGTCACGAGTGCGGTGATTCGTTAGATGGAATCTTTTGTCGACAATGCACTTGTAAGTCTTGTGGGAAAGGTGCTCATTATGGTTATAATTGTCCTCCGAGAATTCCGATTATCTCTAATCCGGAGCCATGCAAAAATCAAACCATTAGTGAGCCCCTACAAAACTTGCAAGGTTTGCAACAACAATGTCTTCTTGGCACGTGCCAAAGATGTGGTTGCAATGAATACGATAGAGTTTGTTTTTATTGTAAAGTTGGAAATGGAACACCAATCAATGTTTCAACTCCGTACTCTTCT
>BQNB010086508.1:0-28168 GCA_026074375.1 Tanacetum coccineum | reverse complement strand
AGTATCCTCAGAAAGTCTACAAGGTAGTGAAAGCACTTTATGGCTTACACCAAGCTCCTAGAGCCTGGTATGCTACTTTATCTACTTTTTTGTTGCAGCATGGATATAGAAGAGGAACTATTGACAAGACTCTTTTCATTAAGAAGGACAAAAATGATATCATGTTAGTACAAGTTTATGTGGATGTTATTATTTTTGGTTCTACAAAGAGATCTTGGTGTTAATGAAGAGTAGATTTCAGACGAGTTCTATGGGAGAGCTCACCTTCTTTCTTAGATTACAAGTCAAACAGAAAGAAGATGGTATTTTTATAAGTCAGGATAAGTATGTTGCAGAAATCCTGAAAAAGTTTGATTTTGCCAGTGTAAAGACTGTTAGTACACCAATTGAGACCCAAAAGCCTTTGGTCAAGGATAAGGAAGCTACTGATGTGGATGTACACCTTTATAGATCCATGATTGACTCTTTATTCCCGATTCCAACTAACACCCTCTCCTTCTCTCCCAAGTAAAGACCAACCTGAGTTACAGCCTGACCCATCTCCCAGACCATCTCCTTCTATCTCTATTCCTGATTCCAATCCAGAGGGTTCTGGTGGGAATTATGGAGGCCAGTCATCCAGTGATAAATCCCTATCAGGGAATAAGGATGGCCTAACACTTCAAAGTGTATATGATCTTTGTGTTTCTTTGTGTAAACAGGTCATAATTCAAGCTAAACAAATTCAAGATTTGAAATCACAAATCAAGAAGCTTAAAAAAAGGCCAGACCTATAATCACACACCACAAAGCTTGGATGAAGAGTGTTTCCATGAAGACAAGATTGGTAGGAAAGAAATCTATGCAGAAAAAGTGGATGCAGAAAGAGTCTGTATCCAAACAGGGGAGGAAAACTGCCAAATCTAAACCAACTGCACACAAGGATCAAACTTTTGATGATCTTGATGATCTTGATGCACTGGATTACATGGAGACTGAGGATGCTCACAATGAAAAGGGAGTAAGTACTGAAGATCAAGTTAGTACCGTCAATCCAGATGAAGGTACCGACAAGCCAAAAGTTAGTACCGACCAGCTAAATGTTAGTACCGACAAGCTCGATGAAGGTACAGCTGAGCCAAAAAAATGGAAATTCAGCTAAAAATGCTACTCTAACAGTTTTTGGAGATGATGAAACCATTGCTGAGTTTCTGGTATCCATGAGCCAAAATAAGGCTAATAAAAAAGGAGTTGAGATTAAAGATGCTGAAGACTCTGATAGACCAAGGCCTACATCAACAAGATCAATGTTAACATTGAAGCCTCTTCCTAAGATTGATCCTAAAGATAAAGGCAAGAAAGTTCTTGAGGAAGAAGCTGATTCAGAGGCTGAATCAGAAGGGGTTAATAAAGCTGAAAGAAAGTTTGCGCAACTTGTTAATGATGAAGAAATAGCCAGAAAGGTTCAAAAGGAATGGGAAACAGAAGAGGAAAAGAAAAAGTTGGCTGAAGCGGAAGCTACAAAGGCTGCACTTATAAGGGATTATGATGATATCCAGGCTAGAATTGAAATTGATAGCATTCTAGCTGCAAGGCTTCAAGAAGAAGAAAGAGAAAATGTAACACCCCCAAATGGGTCGCAGCGGAATAAGGATATCCGGGGCATGTTACTTCTCAAATCAATAGCACAAGATATATAAGAACGACAAAAAGTCATTTAAAATGATACATTGGATTTGATAAAAGACTTGTTACACAAAGCATGCATCTTTACTTGTTCAGTGTTTAATATTACAAAGATTGACAATACATTTCCCAAAACATATTACATCCAAATCTTTAGCAAGACATCCCAAAACAAAATCACCAATGTATCCCTGGCACCTCGTGCCTATTGACCACCTGAAAACATTGCTTTAAAACGTCAACAAAAATGTTGGTGAATTCATAGGTTAGTAAAATATAATATGCAGGACCGCAAGACTTTCCCCGTGATAAAGCAACAGATGCAGACATCACAAAATCCGATTACGTTTTCCTAAGCTCATGACACTGAAGCTCGACAATTATATTCGCAATAATAAATATTGCTCTTCTGCCCGATCAGATGTTCAACCCTAAACATCCCAAATCCGACATGCTATAACGTTCGTTCCCGGTGATAGCTAATCACCCGAACGGGGAGGTCAATCCCAAATAGATCTATTCATAACATTCGCGCTCACATAATGTAATTAACAACTACATCTATGCAATTGACAGTTCATGATAAAGGGGCTCAACTTGGGTTATCGCTACTTAGGCAAACACGTAATCAATATAAAATATACACTTGCGTCCAATTTATAAAACAAAGCATGTTTCCACCCCAAAGTTATAAATCATTGAAATCGTAAAAATGTGGGGCTATGAACTCACCTTGAGTTACTGATAATCCAAATATCACAGATAATGCGTCACGCAAATCGTCAGATGCAACCTATTTAAATTAAGGTCGTATAAGTGCTAAGCATGGTAATTAACATCTACCATATACAATTCTACATAGCTAGATCACCATCTAATTGTTTTGGTAAAATTGTGTTTAATAAGTTAAAACGTTTATAATTACTGTTTTAATAAAACTAGCGTAACTTTCGCGTTTCAAGTCCGTTTGAGGTGTTTCTTGCGCTCACGTTTTCATATTACGTTGAGTTATCAAAATTTGACATTTTCAAATTTTGGACCTACTGGTGAACAGTAACTATTACTGTTCACGCCAGATCATAAGTTCACTTATATCGCTTTTGTTGTCGTAAAACTCGTATACGTCGTATTTTCTTTGTTATAGCTCCGTTTTTAGCAATTCCTTCGAGCACGTTCTCGTAATTGAAAGTTCTATTGATTTATGAGGTTTACAAAAATAAAAGTTTCTGTCATTAATAGTAACTTTTATAAAAGTATTTATTGTCGTAAACTCGCAAAATTCATAACTCATTCGTTATTAATTGAAGATTTTTGTTTCTTATCATTTTAGAATCTTAAAAATATGTGTAATCTGTTAAAAATACTAAATTTTCTGTTTTATATAATTTTTATAAATTGTTTTATAAAAATTCTTTTATAAATCCTGTTTTTTATTTTTTAGTTTATAACTTGTTTTTACCGTAACGTTTTCGTTATTTATCCGTTTTTCAAGTTTCTTACATGCCCGGATTCGTCTTGAGATGTAGTATTTTATAAAAACATAAAGTAGATATGTTTATATTCGAATTTTGGACAGAAACATTAGATGACTTTGTTAAGTCCATATTTAACCTTTGTTTTTATACTTTCAACTTTGTAAATTACCACAAGTATTCTATACCATATATATTATATGTCATACATATATTAGTGTCACTAGTCCATTATTTTCCAAAAGTCCATGATCACAAGTCCATAATAAACTCTTTTAAATGTTAATTACATTTAATAGACTTTAATTTAACAAGTTTATACATAACGCCTTTTATGCATTTAACAAAGAGTGTACAAAAGTTATACTTATATTAAACCTTAATTTAGTGTTATATATCTTAACCAAAAGTCCATAAACAAGATTTACATGTCATTTGCATTACTTTCACTTGTAACGATTAAGGACAAACCTTTAAAACCCTAATTTTGCACATACACTTTTTATGCTTAACCAAGAGTGTAAAATACTTATGTGTCCATTTTAACATGATGTTATAAACAACATATCTTATGAATAAGTGTACAAAATAATGACAAAAAGTAAAATACATTTTACATGTTAAAAAGGTCCTAATGGTGATTTTGCTAAGTAAACATCATATATACATATAATCATGAAAATGAAAAGATAAAGGTTTTAGGTAACCTTAGTAATGATGTATGATGATGAAAAATGTGTGCTAAACCCTTGTTTAGACTTTAAACCAAAGCTTGCAAGACTTGAAAATCCTAGTTTTCTAAAGAAAACTTAATCTTGTAATACTTGCTTAAATACTTGAAAACTCTTAACCAAGCTTCCAAACCTTCTTAGTTAACCTTAGATATTATTGTAGGATGTGTGTAAATGTTGTAGGAAAATTTTGTATGGATTGTTTGTATAGAGGGATTTGAGCCGTGGCTTATATGAGTGACAAAAGGAGTATTTGTTTGATTTTCACCTTGCAAATGAAGAGTGTGTGTGTAATATCACTTATACAAGTATTATATATCTCCATGACTAGTCAAGGGAACACATTGAGGGTCTTAGGGGAGTCCTTGGTCAAAAATGGTTAGTCTTGGTTCTACGGGGACATAAAACATTAAGTGTGTTTTTGTATGTTCAATGCAAGTTTGTTGATTTTTGACCACATTTTCTTGGTCTATCTTATAAATTGGGCCATGGCAGTGAGATGTGTATAATATTATGTTTTAATTTTATGTAATTGGGTATTAAAAGTGGGTATTTGTTGGAAGCGTAGAAAAGTTTGGATGGTTTCGGTCATGCCTTAATTTGCAATTTTATCGCGAACGTAAACACTTTACGTAACCGAATAAAAATTAAAATGAACTAAGACCATAATTATCTCAAAATAATTATTTGATTACTTGATTGGATGTAAATGCATAATTGTTTGGTGCCAGGTTTACATTGATCGCTAATTAATTGCTTTACGCGATTTTACTTAATACATGAAATTACAAGCAAACGCGTACGACACTAAAAATAAATAGTAGATTTATCGACGTCGTCAATGACTTGAAAACACTGTGTGTTATATGGTCTGCTCCACACATACTTTGATTATGCAACAACCTGAACCAAACACACTCGATTTAGGTAGTGAAGGCATTAAGATTGGACTAATTTAAAACATAAGCCCACTACTAAATTGAACAACTATTATGACCATACTTTTGCGCATTCAAGACAGCACTGTCGGAAAACTAGAAGGGGGGGTTGATTGAATAGTTTAAACTTTTGAATGTTAAGGTTTTAAAGTGTTTGTAAAAAATTCTAGATTCGACTTTATGTGAATTCAACACTTGCACAATATGAACAATATACTTATCTAAACAATTAATAAGATAGTATGAGAAAATAATGTAAGACAAGAGATAAGGAGTATGAAACAATCAAACATATTACGAGGGTATTCATAGTGGTTTGGAAATGAGCACCTCTTCGCCCTACTCCACTCCTCGAGCACCTAACTCGAGAGTTTTCTTCACTATGTCAACAAGCTCCCTTATGGCGGAGAAAACCTTACACAACTTTCGCTTATCTTGATTTCTGACACTAAGCTAGATGTCGAGTTCTAATCTTAGCTAGAACCAATCTACCACAACTTCACAACTTCACTACACAACTTTGCTTCACGACTTGATCACGACTACACAACTTCTTCACACCTTAGTTTTCTTCACACCACTACTTCACCAAGCCACTACTATAATCACACCTAACTAACATATAGGAAAAGATCATAAGATCAACTATACTTATAACAATTACCAAGATCTAACAACTACACAACTTTACAAGATTTACAAATGATTTACAAGTTATGATATGGATGCAACAAGATTGCAATACACACTTGAGGTGTAATACTTCTTCACTTGATGATGGAAGTATTCTTCTCTTGCACTTGAGGAATTGAGCTTGGATCACTTGGAAACAAAGCTTTATGATTAAATGATCAAAGGATTTTAATGAGATGTGTGGGTTGTTTTTTATCAGAAAGAATGAGTGCAAAAGGTAAAAAAATAGTGGGGAATAGTCCAGTATTTATATGACATTCTAGAGAGTGTCCTACCTATGGGAGGTACACTTAAATTGGTGGGCCGTCCCCTTAAAGATAAGGGGGACTGCCATGTATTTAAGGGGGCCGCACTAGACTGGGCGCTCCCCAGAGTTTGTCACTTTTCTGTTGGGGGAAATTTCTAGAGAACGTTCTGCCGTTTTAGATCCGAAAAATTGTGAAATTTCAAAATGTTTATTTTGAATAAAACATTCTTTTAATTGTAGAAAATGTTTTGTAATATTTATAAAAATGTTTACAATATTTTATAAAAGTATGGGGTTGAATAAAAATTTCCTTTGATCTTAAAATGCATTAAGCATTTATTTATTCATACCTTTAAGTGATATAATTTTGAAATGAAAATTTACTACTAATTACTTGTTTACGTTTAATTTTACATTGAACATTTTTATATTTTATGATTATCAAAACGTAAAGATGTGAAAAATATTAATAATGTTTTTATGTATTATTTCTATCAACAATCTCCTCCTTTTTGATGATTATAAAATTTAAACTCATTAAATGTAAAATTATTTTTAAACAAGTAATTAGTGAGTTTTATGTCATTTCTCCTCCTTTTTGTAGAATCAAAAAGGCATCGTCGAGAATTGCTAGTAAAATCGACGAAATAAATGCTCCCCCTTAATCTGTATTCCCCCTGGTTCGAGGGCATGAAGGAATCGAGCTATGGTTTCTTGGCTACAAAAACGAGTTAGAACAATACAAATATTTCTAACATGTAGCAAGAAGGAAGGAAAAATATGACAAGTGCAAGCAAACATCAAAGCAAAAGATACTTCATTCATTTAGGACAATGTGTGTGAACTACACACAAGCATACATAAAAAGAAAAACAAATATGCTTTAGAAGCATATTAATACATAAAAAATCCTAAATAGCCATAGAAGCATTTTTGACTTGCTTGCGACACAAAAGGGTTTGACGATTATTTGTAGACATATTACGAGATTAGTTGGTTGTTGATGGAGAGTTTGGAGCGAAGGCGGTTGTGGAAGGGTAATTGTAGGAACCCGATTAACACTTCACTTCACTCGTAACACGAATCAAGAACTAGAAATAAGAAAAGAGATAAAGAAAGATTATAGTTTAGAGAGAGAAAGAAAAGAGAGAGAGATGAGAGAGAAGAGAAAAATGAAGATTTAGAAAAAATGATATTATGAGAATGTGATTATTAGATATTTTCAAAAAGGTAAAAATATTCTATATATATTCCCTACACATTTATGTGACGCTAAAGGGATATTTAACTGGACGCTGGGCATCGGGTTTTGCGTGGGAGTTTAAACCCGAAATATATATAAATATTAGATTAACGATCGAGCCCGATTCCCGATATGAATCCTATTACAATATAATTTTATTAAGACCGAAGCTCCATTAGAGGAGTCGTATTCCTTGTTGGAATCAATAAATTGAGGTAACATCTCCCCGTAGTGAGGTCGTGAAACACTGGGAAAGAGCTTCCTTTATTGAGACTCAATAAATTGAGGCTAACAATCTCCCCCGAAGTGAGATATTGAAGACACTCACTTCATGAGATCTGTGTTGAGATTGCTTTTTTGTCGTTTAAGCTCGAGTGTTCTTGGTCTTTGTCTTTGTTATTTGTTGTAGGCTGTTCCTTCATGCTTTACGATTTGACTTTGAGCTTTGTCATTGTCTTTATCGTCTTTGCCTTCTTGCGTTCTTATGTCTTTGGACCACAGCATGCTACATTTCTTTTGATTATCTTGAAGCTTCAATTTCAGGAGTTATGCGGAAGTTTTTGTCTTTAAATCTTGAGTTTCTAGCTAGTAGTCTTCGTAGTTTGAGCATTTGAATAGGATGAGGGTATGCCGTTACACCGTTTGTCCCTACAGGTATACGTTAGTGATAATCAAGGAAAATTGATTTGAAACAATCGACGTCGTTACTGTTAAAAGCGTTTTTGTAACACATCGAGAGTGTCATGTTTTTATCAAAATTCATCAACCGTCAATTCATTTACTGGACCAAATCGATATCCAGTTGTCACAAGTTTGATTCATATAGAATCTCGCAAGTCACCTACCAAGAGCTTGTTTAGATGTTGGCTCACAGCTAGGGGATTTCCATCTTCATTGTGAATACTTATAGTATCACTCGGATGTTCTGGCAAATATCACAATGATATTGCGTAGGACTCTTGATAACAGCTTGTGAACTTGATGATGTTCAACAAGTGTTTGAAATGGAATGTGTCCTAACGAGATTTTTATTGATCTCTTGGCTCTAGACTCGATTAGTGCATTTTGGTTTTAGTACTCGGAGGCTGGAGCATATTGCCACATATTCAATATCAACAATCTCGGAGTGAGATGTCAATAGATAACGTGTGTATCTCCGTGACAAATGAGACAAGTTTCTGTTGAGAGAAACCCGAATGGCTGAGAAGGGTTGTGCATTGCATCACTGGGTCCATGATGTCGTTTTCAATGTCAGCAATCAACTTGTGATTCTGACAGCATATGTATTGACCCGGTTTCTGCCTTAAGTTGTGTGGAGGGCTTCTTTGTTTAGACCCTTTATCCATACATTTTTTTTAATTCTTCAACTTCCTTCAATGCTTACCAAGACAGTCATTACTAACACCATTGTTGTTGATTGTTCTAGTTGTTTTTAGCTCAATTTAGTCGGCATTATTTCCCATATATAATTCATCTTAATCATACCTAGAAAGGACTGTCTATTTCTAAATTTTGGATTATCCTTGTTGTAGATCTCCGGTTTGGTTAGATCATAGGATTTGATTCCTAACCTTAACCACCTTTTGACTTCAGAATCGTCGTGTAATTATGCTGTTGTTGGGGATAAGATGAACCATCTAAAACCTGTTCTTTCAGCACATGGAGTCGCATAGATCATATTTTAATTTTATTTTCCCATCTTATTTTTAAATAATAAACACTTAGTTTTTGAAATACTTGTGATTAAATTATATCTATGAAAAAATCTGTGGGAGAAAATATGGTACAGCATGAATGGTTTGGAACATTTTGATAATGTTTTGAATACATAAGATATGTAGTTGTTGATGTATCCAGAACATTAAACTTGTTTTTCATAAAACTCGACCCTCAAAAATAGGTCCCAATTGAAAAAATTATTGTAATTTGAAAAACATTGTGAGGGTCTGGATGTGTTGAACACCATAATTGTAAAAGATTATGAACTGTCATCGAGAAATTCTGAAAAATTGTGTTCAATCTTTTGAAAACAGATGTTAGAGGACTTCTCTTCTAACGTAAGGGGTAAGTGCACTAAAACGTACACTTTCATTTGCATGAGCTAAAAAAAAAACATCGAATGTCTTGTAAGAACAGCTCAAAAGGACCGAGAAACGTTAATTTCTCGTTGGGGGTAAGTTATAAACCTTCCTTTATATGAAGTAGGGTTATGTTACTAACATGTTGTAAACATGCACATTTAGAAATTAGAAATGTCATGTTTTGAAACTATTTGAAAACTTCTTACTCGAACTTCCTTTACACACCGTGTCATGTTAGATTCGGACATTTTAAGCACGTAAATGTTATCGATACCAAGAGACAGTCGAGAAGAATCTTTTTGGAAATTTTCTGTTTTTTGATTTTGAATTTATTATATTACCTGTTGTCCTCAGCATTGGCTATTGGATGGTGGAATAGTAATTCCAATCTTGTCGTGATGCTAGATGTCTGTTTTGCTTAAGGAACAACTTTTGGAACCAGCTTTGAACTTGACGGTTCATTGTTGTGGTCTTGAATTCCGAGTTCTGAACAGTTATGATCAGAAGCCATTTGATTAAGAACGAGGCCTGAACTGATGTGAACAGACATCGTTGCCATGAAGACCGAGGCTTGATCTGCTGCGATCAAACGTCTTTTAAACTTTGAGGAACGGGGCCTGAAGTGTTATTTTCAGCAGACACCATTTATCGTGTACGACCGAGGGTCTTGAACTGCTGACTCTGTGTGTGGTGTTCAAACGTCATTTGAACATTGAGGAACGGGGCCTGAAGTGTTATTTTCAGCAGACACCATTATGTTGGACGACCGAGGGTTGAACTGCTGTGTTCAAACGTCATTTGAACATTGAGGAACGGGGCCTGAAGTGTTATTTTTAGCAGACACCATTTGTTGTAGCTCATCTTTTGTGAAACTATTTTGGCACTGGTTTCTTAGATATTAGAAATTTCAGCAACCACACTCTGAGATTTTCTTGCTTTTCATTGTGTAGTGCATCTGCATTTAGGTCAATTCTTTGTTGCTTTTGACCATTGAATGATATTACATGCACTTAAACCAGAGTTTGTTTGCATGCTTGAATGTGCGGGATTATATAAATTTGAACATATGTGGGTTCATTTTCAACCTTGCACGTGCAAGAGTTGAGTAAGCTTTCCAGTTGGACCCACCTAAAGACAAAAGTCTTGAGAATTCTACCCGTTTGGTTGCCACCTAAGAAAGATCTAGGAGTCCTTGTTTTTTCGGGACGAGTGGTATAGTCTTTTTGTGTGATAAACCTATGTCCTTTAGGGATCAGTCTTTTGGTTTCTGAGATTCACTTGTCTTTTTAACGGGCACATATCTCTTTGTTTGTGTTTTGGGATTTTGCCGTCCTTAATCTATGCAGAAGAAGCCACGAGATTTAACTTTAAGAGGGTTATTTAAGACGCATTAATCATGATTTGGCACTGTTAAAGGCACTTTTTTGCATGTAGGACATTGCAATTTCATTTGAAACTACAAGGCAGGCTTTTGTTTCCTATGTTCTCCTAAGTGACATCTTTGTTTGAAACCCGATACTCATTGATGCTTTGCCCAATTCATCAGGTTTTGGTTTGCAACCATTAGCAGAGTTGGGTAATCTAGGCAGGATCAATCATACTAGGTTTTCCATTTCATCTTTGTCTTTCGAAGTTGGTGCATCTTTTTATTTAGCTTTCTCTAGGTAGAGTAGTAGTAGTTATGAACTATGTTATTTGAGCCTTACTTTTTCCCTTGGTTGACTGATGTGACACATGCTTTGGGCAATTCTAGAGGGGCCAGGTGCAATCAAATTGGTGTTATCGTATGCTGTTTTCTAATCTGAGGCAAATTATGTTGAGGAGACTTGTTTAAACAAAACCATCCTGACACATTAGTTTTATTAACCGCCTGTTTTCGTTTGAAACTTCTCATTTCATGAGGAATTGGAAAACAGGTTCAGTTTTCCTAAAAAATAATGGTTTGGATTGTTGAGCATTTGGTTGTCGAACAACAGATGGTTTATTAAACTGAGTTTCCACAGACTTTCCCTTGCAGTTCTCGATGAGTTTCTTCAACTCACTTATTGCTATGTTCTTGTCTTGCATTTGAGCTTTCAAATCTTGTATTTCATGATATTGTTCACGTTCTTTTCGAAATACATTTGAAGCATTTTCTTTGCAAAATTGTTGTTTTTCTCTGTTCTTTATACAATGTTTGTAATGATGTTTCAAGAGAAATCGAGTGTTTTTCAAGTTTGGCAAAACTCTTTAAAAGCTTATTATGAACTTCTTATTAACAGATTCAGTTTGTTTAGACAGCTTTTGTGCAAGACAGTCACATTCTTTGACTTTATGAAGATACATGCATTGCAATTCAGTAATTATGTGGCATTTAAATTCAGGACAGAGATATAGCAAATATGAACATATAACATCTTTAGACACACACTCTTCGAGAAGTAGATCATACATATTTGAGAAATCAGCCTTTTCAGATTCAAGTTCGTCAACCTCGTTTTCAAGGGATTTAACGTACTCAAAATCTTCATGCATTTCCGTTTTAAGTTCGTGTTCAAATCGAAAACTGTCATTTTGTGACTTTATTGAAAGAGGCATGAGTAAGGTTTTTTATCAAAAGTTCCATATCATGAGCAAAGTTGGCCACCCAAGATAATCACTTGTATGTTTAAAACTATAGTTTGGATCAACAATTTTTCCCTAAATTGGTTGATGTTAAATGTCATTTCGTTAAAAAACTTGTCTACTTTTACTAAGGGATTTTGGAAAACGGGTAGAAAGGCAACATTTTTGCAATGTTTGGGCTGTTTGTTCTAACAACGGTTATTCCACATTGTCTTTCATAACTTCCTTTCCGGTTCCAACTGAATAAGATACTCCAGTGAGGGTTTTTAAAATTTCATAAAGGACTTTTCTGTTATGTTGTCGTTATGGTTTCTCAATGTTTCTCTTATCTAATTTTGTTCTACTCTCGTTCTCTCATAGAGTCATGGGTCGTCTCTTTTCTCCTTTCTATTTTTCCTCTTCCCTGTAAGGGGCAAGGGCAATTCTGTTTTGCATGATAGAATTATCATATGGGATCTTCATACAACAGGGCTTTTCAGTTGAGCCTTTTTGAGGTACCGTGGATTGGCAAAAGGTTAGTCTACCATTATAAGTGCGCATTTAGGTGCTAACATATGAATGGTTTGGAATTGGACTGATTAACGAGTTATAAACAATTTGTTCAAAAACTTTAACTGTTTATCCATTTCAATCATCTTGTCAATATCTTTTTCTTCTTTAGCCTTTAAATTCGAAATGACCTTTGTATTTTCTTTGAGATAACCTTCAGCTTGTTGACCTTTGGTAAAAAACTCTTTTTGACTAATTCATGGGTTTTTGATTGAGAACTGAAATCTCATAGGCTTTAGTTTTATAAACCTTCTTTAATTTCAATGTTTTTAAAGCTATGTCCTAGAGTTTCATTTAAACTTTGTTTTATAAAGATTCTCATAATCAATCGTTCCGGTCAGTTAAAGGCTTTGTACTTCTCAAACTCATTCTGTTGTTCTGAAGTGCAATCAGACATACTATCCCGACAACTTAATAGCTCCCCCAGAGCAGTTTTGGTCTTCATACAAGGTTCAGTTTTGCACTTTTTATTTCTTGAAGTCAATGATGTGTTTGCTTTCTTTAATTGCTATAAAATAGTTTGTTTTCCTCTTATATCAAGAGTCAAAGTAGCAATTACAATTAGCAAGCGCAGCCACGCTCATTCAACACATTCAGCCGGCATTTTGCATCAACCTGATTATCATTAGTACAGATATTTGTATGAATTAGGTTGACATTTGCTATCATCCTTCTCAAAACATATGTGTAACGGTTAATGGATTCAGGTTGTCAGGAATTGTCGTCTTACATTGGCAAAACACATCATTATCATCTGGTTTTGTACCTGTTCCAATGGTGACTTGTTGAGAACTGGATTCTTCAGCTGTGACCTCCTGATCTTTTGCCATGTAACTGTAATGTGCTTCTAATTTCTGTTTTTCAATCTCTTCATTGATACAATTCCCACGGTGGGTTTCATTCTGAATTGTAACCGATGATTGAAACCTCTTGAACTTGCACTTTGGAATCTGCAACATGTCTTTCACTTATATTTTTCCAACGTCATTTATGCTCTTGCTCATGACATGCCTCTTTCTATTTTACATTGCTCAAATGGAGTTCAGTTTCTGGATGATTGTTTCCTTGAATGTGTGCGCTGTCATTTGTAATGTAATCTCTGAAGATTTCTGTTTAATTCTCGATCTGATGAAAAAGATCTGAATAATATCTTGATAAGAAGGCTTTAACAAGTCAGTGTTAATGAACCTTTCAACATGTACTTTGATCACACTAGAGCGGTTTGGGAATCCATCTCGTGAAGTGTTTCGCATTGGATAAAGTGTTGCTAATAGTTTATTCATGTGTTGAGATACTGAAAACTTGAAGGTTCTTGAGACTATCACCACAAGAGTTGTGCAAAAGCTTGTTAATACAATTTACTCTGGTTGTTCGAGAAGTTGGGTGGTTGAGTTATAAGTGCATTTTCATTTTTGTTCAACGGAGTTGTCTTGAAAATACTTTGCTTGTAGCAAGCAGTTTTTGTATCTCGGGTTCTCTAAACATACTGTAACCCGAAGATGAAGTATTCTTTGTTCCCATTTTATCGTGAATTATGAAGTGTGAAAGATTTTGTTGGATCTTAAGCAGGTAAAGTGATTGTTGTTGTTGTGGAAAACTATTTTTACGGGATTTTTACAAGCTTGACACTTAAACCGAGGAAAATCAGTGGTATTTTCGCGGGATTTTACTAAATCAAGAAAACCGTAAAAATAGAATTATTGTTGGTGAAATCGTTGTTGTTGTTGAAGAACTTGAACTTTCATTAACAATTTGTTGAGCAAAAACGATGAACAGGGAAATTTCTTACAACGAAAAGGCTAAAATTGAAAATTTTGAAAACTAAAATGTTAACTAAAAAAAATAACAAATATTAAAGGTTTAAAAATGAAAAAGTTTGAAATTAAAAGGTTTAATATAAGCAAGTTAAAACTTAAATGAAAAAATGAAAACTATTTTAAAGTTGAGGATAAAATTGTAGAAATGATTAACATGAAAGGTTTAAAATTTAAAATGGTTGAAAGTTAAAGGTTAAAAGTGTAAAATTTCAAAATTTAATCAAATATATAAAAATAACTTGAATCTCTTCGTTTGTAGATTTTTTATAAAAGGTGCAAGTATGGAATTTTTGATCATTTGCGAGCGTACGGTTATGACGGTGTAAAACGAATATACCACGTTGATCGAAACGACCTTACGATCACAATGATATAGGTCTCAAGTCCCGTGGTTAAACGTCACTCGAAATCGAAAAACCGAATTTTTGTTAAAACGTGAAGAAACTCATCATTTCACACGTTCGGTCCTTGAGTTTTCACTCGTTCGGCTCAAAAATTGTCCATTCGTTCGGTTCTATAGAGAATGAACTTGTTCGGTCCTTCAAAAATTTTGCTCGTTCGGTCCAAAAGAGAATGCACTCGTTCGATGATCTTTGGAATGGCACTCGTTTGGTGATCTTGAGATGTTACTCGTTCGGCTCTTGTGAAGTTTACTCGTTCGATTCCACTCGTTTGGTCCTTGAGTTTTTCCACTCGTTCGGCTCAAGACGTTTAAACTCGTTCGGTGCTAACGTGTTTCACTCGTTCGGTTGTAACGTGTTTCACTCGTTCGGTTGAGGAAGATTGTGACTCGTTCGGTCGTACAAGTTTTCCACTCGATCGGTTGTAACGTTTTCCACTTGTTCGGCTCAAGAGTTTTCCACTCGTTCTGTTCGAACGTTTACACTCGTTCGGTGCTAACGTGTTTCACTCGTTCGGTTGTAACGTGTTTCATTCGTTCTTGAGTTTTTCTTACCACAACAGTGAGCAACAAAAAAAATGGATAAAAAACGAAAAATAAAAGAGTGAAAAAATGTAAAACAAATTAACTAGCATCATAGAACAGCTAGGAAAAAGAAAGTGAACTTTTGTGGCAAGAAAAAGTTATGACGAAATAAAAACAAAAAAAATTACCGAATAATAAGCTTAATAAAAATTACCACAAACAAATCACTAAACCCACCCGAGGCGACTGATACCAATTGTTGGTTCCCGATTAACACTTCACTTCACTCGTAACACGAATCAAGAACTAGAAATAAGAAAAGAGATAAAGAAAGATTATAGTTTAGGGAGAGAAAGAAAAGAGAGAGAGATGAGAGAAAAAGAAAGATTTAGAAAAAAAGATATTATGAGAATTTGATTATTAGATATTTTCAAAAGGAAAATATCTATATATATACCCCTACACATTTAATGTGACGCGAGGGATATTTAAATAGGACTCGGGCTCGGGTTTTGCTTGGGATTAAACCCGAAACATATACAATATTAGATTAACTATCGAGCCCGATTCCCGATATTATCCTATTACAACATTAACTAATTAAAGACCGAAGCTCCATCGTATAGAGACCGAACTTCCTTGTTCGACTCAATAAATTGAGGCTAACAGTAATCTCTTTGAACTCTAGGTGGTGGATGTGGTCGAGTGAGGAGGAATTCAATCTAATTGATATCCTCACTTAAAGCAAGGAATTATTTTGGGTGAAGATGCAACAAGGGCAATACCCAACATGGGTTTCAACTTTGGTTTAATTGTTGAGGGTTGTGTGGTAGGTTTGAGAGAGTAAAGGGTGTGAACGTAGGGAATGTTGTTTTGTTGTTGAGAGAGATGCATGGCTAAGAGGTTTGATAGGTCTTGTAGTTGATTAATGTCATCAACTAGGCTTTCTCTACTTGGAGATAGAGGTGGTGTGTGTTGAGTTTGGTTGTCACTTTGAGGTGGAGCTTGAGTGTGAGTAACATGTGAATTGATGGGTGAGATGGGAGATGGAGGATGTGAGACAACTTGTGGTGATGTGGGAGTGTCCTTAATGTAAGGATTTGGTGATGCTTGATTGGGGTGATTGTTTTCTTGAGATGGTTCATGATGAGGAGTGAGTGGTTTTGGCATTGGTGTAGGTGAATTTACATTGAGCTTATTGGATGTGTTACAAGGGTTTAGTTTCTTCCTCCAAATGGGTTTCACACTCATTTTGGCTACCCTTGATGGTTTGGATGTGGGTTTGTTAGGAGATGTCATTGGTGAGGATGATTGTGATGATGATGGTTGAGAATGTATTTATAGTGGAGGAAAGGTTTAAATTAGGAAGAATGAACATTTAAAGGATCAAAAATGTTTGTGAATTTAGGGAAACAGTAGCTAAGTCTAGAGGGTATTTGGTCAAAAAGGGATGAAAATACTGTTTACTGCCTAGGCCGGTCCCCTTAAAGATAAGGGGACCTGTCACACCCGCCAAGGCGGAATCGCAAGGCATGATCAATAGGCATCATCACAACACAAGGCGTCAAAATAGAGAAAACTAAAAATGACATTCATTAAACTTCAAGATCCAAAGCGTGTTATGGCAACGCCCAAAACAATAATCCAACATATAATGCATGAAGAACAAAACATGACAAGTTCAAATGAAAAACTAAAAACCAGATAATTTATAGACTTTTGCATGCAAGGCTATGGTTCAGCTGACTACTCTTCCTAACTCTTCACACTGCCATCGTTTGCTCACCTTGAAATTAATTTTAAAAAACGTCAATTAATTGTGGTGAGAGTCTTTAGTGGAGAGTTACAGGTTTAAGGACTCACTAATGACACCTGCGTTCAACAAAACAATAATTACAGAACTTTTATGCCATTGGCTATTATATTCATAAATAAATTCACATTTATCTGGGGTGGATCGTACCCCTCCATCCTATAATGTCTTCGTGCAAGACTGGCCCACTTAACTAGCTAAGTCTGTTCGGGTCTCACACAAGGTCATGTCATCCTCACATACACATGCCTTACCACAATTCATATCACATAGCAATCATATAGTTAGTACTTAAAAATACATATCCACGGTTCATTAATTCAAAAACAAGTTTTGCTTCATTCATCCTCAATATATAAGTTAAAAGTAGGACTGTAAAATCACTGATTCAAAGCAAATTTAATTCTTTCACTTAATCTTGCCAAAGAATCTAAACAAAATATTACTTACATATGTTACCATCGAATAGGTCAAAACCAAGTCAATATAATAATTCAATTGATGGATATCTATTTCAGATTTGATTAAACTCTTCTATATACTCCTCATTACTTGTAACTCAAGGTTACTCACAAACTATACTTTTAACTTATGCTTTTTACTAGTTTTATAGTACAGTGGGACTCTACCTAAAAATCAATAACTACTAATTGTTTATCAAACCCACTCAAACAACTAACATCTAAACATCAAAAATTCCCCCCCAACTATCTATACACCAATAACCCCCAATAACACCCCACTCAAATTCAATCCCTCACCCTAAATCAACAACTTCCCAACCCCATCCAACTAAACTAAAATCATCCTAACCATCCATCACACATCAATAAAAAAATTACCAAACAAACCACACCCAAAAAAACAAACGATAATTACACAAAAACTCCTCTATACCAAACACTACACACACCACCCACTCCACTCTAAACAACAAACCACCCCCCAAAACCCAATCAACCCCCACCCTCCAATCCAACCCAAAATAATAAAAAAAACAAACAAAAAAATCACTCACATCCAACAACCACACAACCCCCCCCACCAAACCCACACACAAAATCAAACACCCAAACATCACATCACACACACACAACCCCACACTCAATATTCACCACCCCCACTAACCACCCCCCCCATAACTAACCACACCCACCACCCCACACCACAACCAACACCACCTCCCACACTCCCCCACTCAAAAACAACCCCCACCACACACTCCACTCACCTCACACACTCAACCCAACCACACCACACCACACCCAACCAAAACAGGTAACTCACCCACCCCCCCACCAATAATCCCCTTCAAACTCCCCTCACTCTCACACTCTCCTCACACACTCACACCACCCAAAACATTTTAAACAAACACCACTAACACAACTCGCGCTCCCTCCTGCACACATTATGTTTATACTCAATTTGTGTCACTTTATCCCCATAGAGGAGCCTTTTTATAGTCATAATCTTATTTAGATGACTTATCGTTAATTTATATAAAATATAATATCTTAGTCTGTAGGATACCCTTCTCTTATTCTATGTGCTATAAGAAGCGCTCACCCTTCTCCATAGTATTTTAAAAATCGCGCATGATATCTAGAATGTATTTCTCAGATCTCTCTCGTATATAAGATGATCTTCAACAAACATCTATTTGACACTTTAAAATAAAACCCTAATTATTAATCCTAAAATGATTTTTGATGATCAAAACCTCTTAATTACAGATTATTTATAATAACATAATCCATCCATAATGATTGTTACGTTAAATAAGATCAATTGAATTGAAAAAGGATTTAGAAACATTACCTTAACTCTTGAAAATCAAAACCCTAAAAATTTTTGGGTTTCCCTTTGTTGTTTGTGTTGTTCGACCGGCCAAGGAGAGAGGAGAGGAGAAAAAAATGATTTTTTGATTAAGTTATGATTTGTATTGATAGACTTAGGAAAAGATAATTACCAAAAACAAGTTGTAATAAAATTGGGATTCTTTCCTTTTTTTTCTTCCCTTGTTCGGCCTATCCACACAACCATCCTTTTAATTATATTTTTTTTCTTTTATTTATTTATTATACATTTACTTTAATTATAAGTAAAAACATTTAATTATTTTGCTAAACCTTGAATTTTCTAACTAGTTTTCAAACTAACCTTCGATTCTAACTATTTTAAGAAATAGAAAGTACTCTACAATCTATAAAATACTAAACTAATATATATAATATGAATTACATATACATAGTACGTACACAGAATATTACGTACACGACATTTGAAACTACGCAAAGCATTCAAATGATTTCATTTCCACAAGTACCATGATTCATCACTCATGTATTTCCATCTCATACACATATAAAACACATAAAACACATAAAACACATAATGACACACATAAACTGAATTATACAAGCTTTAACTAACCTGCTAAAATCTCATTTGTCACACTCTATATAAGCCAAGGCATTTTCCTCCTCATCTCCTTGATGAAAACCCACAGCTCCACCATCACGAACACATAGAAATTCTTTCTTCCTCTTTGATCATGGTTCTAGCATAAGACATGGATCATGGTTACTTTCTATGTTAGTTCCAATAGTAGCATAAGGTATTTAGTGAAGTATAGGGTGTCTCTACATGAAAGTGATCATCCTTAATTACTTGTATATCATGTAGTAGATTGGGTTGTATAGAAGTGATTACATTTGATCACTTATATGTCATAGAGTAGATTCGATTTCTATATTGTAATTCTTGTGTATTTGTGTAGATTCGGATAATGTATAATTCCGAAATTAGTGTTGGTGTGTCGGTTAGTATTTTAGGCCTCAAAATACATTGGTGATGTGGTAGATAGGTTATAGCTAAGATTAGGACTCGACATTTAGCTTAGTATTAGAAAATAATGTAAGCGATGCGGTTTATGTGTTTAGGCCATAAAACACAAGGTTTGTTATGTTGGGCCACAAAACATTTTTGGTTTGGTTGTACCCGAAGAAGGAATCGACATTTAGCTTAGTGTTAAAAATTGGTATAAGCGACGTGTAATGGTTTTCTTCGCCTAAAGGGAGCTTGTTGATTAGTGAAGTAACTCTCGAGTTGGATACTCGGGGAGTAGAGTAGGGTAAAGAGGAGCTTCATGACTGAACCATTATAAATCACAGCATTCAGTTTGCATTTCCTTTACCTTTCGCTTTACTTATCTCTTTACATTTATCGCTTTACTTTTACATTTATCGCTTTACTTTTACATTTGCATTATGCTCTTGATTGTGTGGATTGTTGTGTATATCATGTTAAGTATGGTTGTGTAGTTCTTTGTAGTAAATGTTATGAATGTGATTATATTGTTAGAATATGTATTAGTTATTATAGATCTATAATAAACACTTCTCATATTGTGTCAAACTTGATTGGTGATTTGATACGAAAAATTTAGTCCAAAACTCATCTGCTGGAGGCGACCCCCATAAATCAGGCGCCCCCCTGATTTAGTCAGGCGGCCCCTATATATTTATGGGACCGTCGGCAGGGAGCTATGTAGTGTCTGATCTAAAGTTTTTAAACGAAAACGTATTCTCCCCCTCTATGTATTCCATAGTTTATTCTAACTTTCTAAGTCTAGACCCATTGTATTATTCTTAGTAGGTTTGACTCATCTTATTGGTATTTGATGATAAAAGAATCACTTAATACTAAGAACGGGTATGGATAACTGCTTATTAGTACGAATCTAGGGTTGATTTGTTCATATCTCGAGCTAGGAATCTGCTAAAATAAAAGACCATTAGTCTCATCGTAGGAGGGGCTCCTACGACCGACCTAAGGCATGAGAATTAGTACACGGTATATAGTGAGGTAAGATTGAGGTTGATAGAGTTTTGAAGTATGTGTTAGTTGGAAAAGAACATGACTTTGGATACCAAGTGGTTGGGTATTATAGTGGTCTTATTCTTGTTGTTATCCGAGGAACACGAGTGGTAGAACATGCTATTACCTGCTGGGTAATAGCTTGTTCATGTTGTAATTGTCATGTGCAGCTTCGTTATTTGAACTTTCTTACTATTTAACTCATGGTCGTACTTAGGTCTCTACCTTCACGAGTAACCGATTTCATCCCATTTGGGAAAACTTGATCTGCACTCTTCTCTAGCGTATTTGCCGTTTCCCTTTTGGGCGGTTTACGTGATCCGTGACTCAGAGTCCACTTAGTGTTGGATTTTGGCGCAGGAGTGTTCTGTAAGGTAGACATTGGAAGGTATTTCGCGTCCGGTGTAACCCTTGCGGATTTTCTAGTCATGTAACGTTCTATTTAAGTCCTTTGACTTTCTGACTTTTACTGTTTTTAGTTAGCGATTACCGTGTTGACGGTAGTCAATCTATATTTTCTTTAGTCAATAAATCTTTTACTTCATATATTATACCTTTTAAAGGTTTATAATCTTATTTGATCACTTTATGGGAGGTTTGTCCCGCAAATGCCTTAGAATGTCAAACAACGCGTTCTCGCACATTTGTAAATGTTCAATACTTGATTTAAACCAAACTAACTATAAAACATATCGTGTGAATATTCTAAGTTCATGTAAATATATTTTTGAATCCCATAAAAATACTAGAAAACTTCGGGTCACATTTTAAATTACAAATTATGGTCATTAAGTAACCCAACAAGAGCCAAAACGCACCTAGGATGCCCCCTAGGATGCCACCGGTTCGAGCCCTACAAGGGGAACAACAAGGCTTGATTTTAGCTAGTGTGTCTCCCCTTGGTACTATACCTTGTCCATTTGATTCCAAAATACACACACTTCACCTCATTTTGAAAACACACACTACACATTTTCTCTCTTCTATTCCTTGTTTCGTCCGAACCCACACAACATACACACATTATATTTGATCTTGATCAAGAAACATGAAGGTTTAAACCTTATCGGGTTGATTCCAATAGACGTGGGTATATAAAACACAACGTTTGGGTTGTCGGTTTCGTGTCGGTCTCGTCTTCAAAACCCTCTTTGTAAGTTGTAATTTATTTGAAAATTCTTGTACTTTTAGAAGCCTAATGATGCATAGATGTTAGTCGTACGGTACGTTTTTAAAAAAATCAAACATGAAAAATATACGAAACACCATATAGGGTGCGTTTGGGTTCGAACAAAGGGAAAAAGGGAAACAAGGGTTGGTCATTTTAATATAGTGGTTGCGTAGGTGAAGTGACTTTATTTGCTCACTATGGATTATAGCTTATTTGGCTTATTTATAAGCTCTAGTGAGCTTATTTTTGGGCTTATTAGGTTCAAAAACCACAGGAATCAAAAAGGAAATGTTTTTTGTTATTTACCTCTTTTGTCATATTTTTATAGCTTATTTTTATAGCTTATTTCGATATCTAAAAGCACTACGTAGCTTATTTAAAACTATACGGATTTGGTTTTGGGCTTATTTAACTCACGACCCAATAAGGTCCAATAAGCCGCGGCTTATTGTGAACCTTATAGTGGTCTGGCTTATTTTCATGGCTTTTGGTTAGAGCTTATTTTGATATTTAAGGACTCGCGTAGCTTAACGGCTTAAAAATAAAGTCCGGATAACTTATTTTGGGCTTAAGAGGCCACAACCCAATAAGCTAAGCCCAAACCATGGCTTAGTCTTGGTCCGTGTATAACACCCCGTATTTTAGGGTCATTGACGTCGTCAATAAATCCACAGTGTATCTTTTGTATTGTACGCGTTTGCTTTAAATCATAAACGTTAGGTTAAATCGCGTTCGCCAAAAATTAGTGTTCAATGTAAACGGGCATCAATCGATTAAACGTTTACATCAATCAAGTATTAAATAATTATTTTGAGAATAATTATGGTCATTGTTAATTTATTTTTATCGGTTATGTAAATTATATTCGTTTCGCGATAAAGTACGTTTAGGCATAACCGGAAGCACGTTAATTACTCTACACATCAACAAATACCCACGATTGTACCCAATACCTAAAGTTTTATTAAATTACCTAAGTTAATATTACTTTACATATTATACACTAGAAAATAAAACAATTCACAAATGCATGCAAGTAAACATCTTTTATGAAAATATACAAGTTGTAACTTTCATATATGTAACTAGATTAGGTGTTAAATAACAAAAGGCTTCTAGAACCCTTTACCCTCCCCCTATCCCACAGCATAACCACACCAATTGGGACAAAGAGCATACAAACTACACCACTTGGCTTGTACATCACCTAGCTAATTAAACCAAGCCATAACTTGTTCCCTTTTGACTATTTTCTTCCTTAAGACCATGAAGTTGTCATAAGACTAACAATTGCAATCTTTTGACCAAGACTTACCATATATACATGCATACTAGAGATAGGAACACATACAAGTAAAACACTTAACTAGGAAAATCAAACAAACTCTCCTTTGGCTCTCATACAAGCCCACGGCTCAAACACCCCTTTGTAATAAATCCATACCAAATTTTCTACAACCCATACACACCTACATACATCCTTCCTAAGATATTTTAAGGCATTTGCAAGCATTGGCTAACCATTTTCAAGCATTAATCAAGAAAAGGAAAGCTAGGGTTTCTCATTGTGCAAGCTTTGATTTTGAGTCTAAACAAGGGTTTAGCTCTAATTTTTCATCATCATCATTCATCATAAGGTCATCTAGAACTCTTTATGTTCTTACAATTTTCATTATATGCATATGTTAGTTCTATTATAGCATGAATCACCATTTAGGATTTTAACATGAAAATGGAGTTTTTACTTGTAATGATCATTTTGTACACTATTATATATGTTGTGATATTGCTAATATCATGTTAAAAGGGATGAGAAAGTGTTGTACCATGTTGTTTTGGTGTAAAAATGATTAACTACAAATTAGGGTTTATAAAGGTTTCATAATATGTTACAAGTAAAGGAACAGTAAATGACATGTTAATGTTGATTATGGACTTGTAGTAATGTCATATGATCATTAAAATAAGGTTATAACAAGATGGGAAGACTTGTACACTTATGGTTATTATGTAAAAATGGTCATATATAAAACTAGTGATTAATGGTTTCATATGAAAGTTATGGTTTATAAGTATTAGGATGGACTTATAAATTTAGACAAGTAGACATCTATGGACAAATGGACTCTTAATATATGTATGATTTATAATATATATGGTATATGAGACTTGTGGTGGATTACAAAAGTTGTAACGTATAAAAACAAGGTTTAAAAATGGACTTATCAAAGTCACACCAAGTTTCTGTCCAAAATTCGTGTAAATAACATATTATTTTATGTTTTTATAAAATTCTACACAACATGACGATTCCGAAAAGGTAAGCAACTTGTCAAACGAATAAATAACGAAAAAGTTACGCTAAAAACAAGTTATACGTTAATAAACGAAGTCGTAAGTAAATTTTTATAAAAACATTTTTATAAAAATTAAAAACAGCAAGGGTCAATATTTTTAATAAATAATACACATTTTTAGGATTCCAAAATGATAAGAATCGTAATTTTTCAATTAATAACGAACGAGTTATGAATTTCGCGAGTTTACGACAATTAATACTTTTATAAAACTATTTTTATAAAAGTTACTTGCTGACAGAAATAATTATTTTTTGTAAACCTCATAAAATAAAGTATAACTTTCAAATACGAGACTGTTCTCGAAATAATCGCTAAAAACGGAGCTATAACGAATAAAATACGACGTTTACGGGTTTTACGACAACAAAAACGATATAAGATAACTCATGATCTGGTGTGAACAGTAAAAGTTACTGTTCACCAGAGGACCAAAAATATAAAAATGTAAATTTTTGATAACTCGTCTTAGTACGAAAAGCTGTGGCTATGAAACGTCAAATCGGACTTAAAACGCGAAAGTTAACGCAGTATTACTAAAACGGAATAAAAACGTTTTTTTTACTTATTTAAACAATTTTACCAAAAAAAGTTAGATGGTGATTTTAAACTATATAGACCTATTTTTGTCGTATTAGTTAAAGCAAATGTGCTATATTACTAGGATGGTTTTCTAATGAAGGTCTATGCGGGGTGTGGCGTATCGACCGAGTTGTTGGATTTACGATTTAAAGTGTCCAACTCCTCATAACGTTCATTACAAGACCTATTAATTATGATAGTGCCAAACGATAGTATGATGAGCTATAAAGGAAAACATAATGATATTGGTTAAACAATAATACATGGTTATTTACGACCTTAATTTAAATATGGTTGCACATCTGACGTTTTCGTGGTGCTGTATCTGTGACATATCTTGTTATTACTCACTCAAGGTGAAGTCATTTAGCCCCAACGTTTTACATTGCTTTTGTTTTAAAAGTTTTTGGGGTGAGAAACATGCAATGTTTTACAACTGGTCAAAGTGGTTAAGTTTATATTATGATTAGTGTTTGATAAGTGCATGATAACCCTAGTTGTAGCCCATTTATCATGAACTGTCAGTTACTGGAGTGTGAGCTGCGATGTTAGAATAGATCTATTAGGTTGAATCCCGTTCAGGTGATTAGCTATCCACTGGGAAAACGACGTTGACCATGTCGAACATAGGATGTTGCGGGTTAAAAAAACATCATTCACGAGGCATTGTAGGCCATTTATATGGTATTCATTTATGTCGAGCTTCAGTGTCATGAGCTTAGGGCAACGTTTTAATTTATATGATGTCATGCATTGTCTTCATTTATCAATACACTTGGGATATCTTTGTGGTCTACATATATGATTTATTCAAACCTTGAATTCAACACAAACATTATTGTTGACGTTTTTAAGCAATGTTTTTTAGGGGATCACAGTAAGCACGATGTACAAGGGATACATTAGTGGTTTTGATTGGGATATCAAGCTTTAAAGATTTTGTCGCATTACATTTTGTATAACTGTATGGGCTAGAAATCTTTGTATTTTGAACAAGTGAACAAGTGAAGCTTCGGCTTATGTAACAAATACTTTGTTAAATCCAATGTATCAGTTTTAAATGACTTTTTGGTCGTTCTATATACATCTTGTGTTATTGATCTATGAAGTAACACGCACCGGACCCTTATTCGCTGCGACCACCAATTGGGGGGTGTTAAGATTGGTATCAAGAGCAAGGTTATAGAGAACCAGGTCAAATGTTTTTGCTGGACTATAACCGTTTTCAAACAACGAATTCATACAACGGGGTTTTACACGGGACATACATATGTGCATACATTCATGCATACTCTACTTGTTGCATTAGTTGGTTGGACTAGATGCATTCATATTTGATATACATGTTATGATATAAATGTATATTACTCTAAGAGTCTTATATTAAATTATATTATAGCTTTTTTGTATTTTCAGATTCAATCAGGTCAGATTCGGATGAATCGGGTTTACTTCTCGAGGTTTCCAGCCCATTTTGAGGATCTTTCAGACATAGGATTTACCAAGAGCCGATGATCACGTAGTACCATTGAGCTGCCTTTGGGATGCTAGAGGACCCATAAGTGGAAGGCGCCTCTTCAGGCTCTCCCCACCTCTCTTAGGTCTTACGTGTCTGGCCTTGAGGAGCAAGAGCAGGCACCACCTTATGCAAGGATTTTTATTCTCAGGACCAAAGCATATTGATGATGAGATTGTTGCTGAGGATCAGCCAGGTGCTGAGGATGCCTCACCCACTGCTCAGTCACCAGGACTATGTCCCGGTGTCAGATCACTGAGGACGGACCATGGAGGAGGATGAACGGGGATGAGGATCCCAGAGGAGGAATCCTTGTTGACTATTCTGCTGATGGAGGAGATGACGGAGACGATAAGGATGAGCCATCAGAGGAGGATTGAGGATTTGATGTTTAACATGGAGGTGATGGGGATGAGAGGTGGAGGAGCACTAGTTCCTGCGTCTCTGTAGTTGTTGCTTTACACGAGCTACTGATCTGGCCCCATCTGCGGAGGGTGACGAGCCGTTCGAGACTTGATGGAGTCTGCGGCCACTACACCACCACACCACAGCATATCGTTTGTGTGATGATAGCTAGGTATTCTATTCCAAGCTCCTGACCTACACCATTTATGGTCTGATGCAGAGGTTGCCAGACTTCTCGCTTATATAACCCCTCCATCATCAACCTCTCTCCACATGGTCTTCACCACTTCACCAGATACTTCTCCGTCACTACCACTAATTCACAACACTACATGTGTTATCACCTAGACTCACCTTCCTAGACCCTTTTCGTTCTTTGGGCTTTCGTAGTGTTGCTATGATCCGGTGAGAGCTGAGGCCGCATCTACTTCCCTTTCTCTACCATTACCACCACCCTTTATACTCTCCCCCACCAGGACCAGATGCACCATCATAGGGATACACCACCCTTGGCCTTATTAGTTCCTACTAATCACACCATTGCTACTACCCTCTGCTAGTCGTAGGGAGGACAGACCCGAGGTCACCTTACCACCTCGGAAGAGGTTAGGTATCGCTCTTGGTCCTGGATACGAGGTAGGAGAGAGCTTATCTGCTTCTGCTGCTAGACTGGCTGGAGGTCTTAGGGCAGATTATGGCTTTGTAGCTACTATAGATAGGGAGATCAGGCGTGATCCAGAGAGAGATTGGATATGGGATCACCGGCTCGTAGGACGAGATAGTTGAGACCTTGTAGGGGGCACCAGTTAGTACTGACATAGAGTTGGGTCGACATATGACTGCATTTGAGACTAGGGTTAGGCAGGACACGGATGAGGTTTATACGAGGTTAGACGACGAGCAGAGTCAGAGACAACTATTGGCTGGTCGACTCAACATATTGTTTAGGGATAGGCATGCACATGCACGTACTGCTAGACTCATGAAGACTGAGGCTAGGATGTCTAGAGAGGCTTGTGGACGATCTATGGATGCGAGTGATCTTGCGCGTGCAGAGGTTATGTCACTACGCACTACAGTACTGGCTTAGATGGCAGAGATTAGAGAGTTGCAGGATGCTGATCATAAGAGACAGGCTGTGATTTCAGAGATGCTGAAGGCAGACCAGAGGAGATCTGCAGAGATGAGAGAGTTGAGGACAACTGATCATACCCGACAGCATCAGCTTATACAGACATTGACAGTTATGCAGTCATTACAGGGACAAGTGACAGCACTACAGGGACATGTTACCGCACTACAGGGACAGCAGGGACCCGTTGGAGGTCCTACACAGCCAGAGCTGCCAGAGGAGGCTGGTAGCAGTTCATAGATTAGATCATGTTATGGCTAGTCATTTTGTATATAGCCTACTAAGTATTATGGGTTTAATCCCGGCTAGTAAGGCTTTAGGTTGTTATGTTTATTTTGTAACCTA
>BQNB010086507.1:11570-28168 GCA_026074375.1 Tanacetum coccineum | reverse complement strand
TGTTGACATTCCTCAAGGAATGGATACAAGTGCCAGTCCCAAGTGCCAAGAAACCATGGGGGGGTACTCCTGCTCAGACTAGGTCTAAGAGAATACTTGCACAGCCCAATGAACCACCTCTCTCAAAAGGTCACACATCTGAAAGTAGGGAGGGCTGGATGGAACACACATTTAAATTGACGGATAATGTACCATCTACACCTCATAATTCACCTCTTCCAGGAGGTTACACACCTGGAAGTGATAAGGGTAGAATGAAACTAGATGAATTGGATACTCTGTGTATAAAACTGTCAAAACAGGTGCTTGACTTGGAGAAAGCGAATGATGCTCAAACTGTGGAGATCCTCAGACTAATGAAATAAGTCAAGGGATTAGAAAGACAAAGGAAGTCAAGCATCTCACAATCAAGAAGAAGGAAATACAGACAATTTGAATCTTCAAATGATGATTTATATGAGGAGGATGCATCAAAACAAGGGAAGTGACAAGATAAAGCCAATATTATGCAATTTCACACTCTGTTTATAGATGGTACATCTATGAAGATTCATATGCTAGTAGAGAAAAAGTATCCACTGATCAAGAATTATTAGAGAAGATGCTGAACTTGCAGTTAGAAGCTGAAGAAGAAAATACTATGGCATTTGAGCTCATCAAGTTCATCAAATCAATGCTTGAAGAGTAGTAAAATGTTTGAATACATCCTCCTAATGACCGAGAAGCTTAAACTGAAGAAACTTGATGATTGACAAGTAAATATCAAGTTTAGGGGAGGATTGTTGGGAATTTTGAGTTACTACTGCTAGTACTACTTTACTACTGTTGGATCTGCTACAGAAGATTGAAGATTATAAACTAAGTCGTTAGTACTACTAGTTGTAATAGTTAGTACTGTTAGTTATAGTTAGTACTGCCAGTACAAACTGATAGATCGTTAGTACTGCTAGTTAGTTTATTAGTACTGTTATTATAAGAAGTTAGTACTGCTTAAGTGATATGCATGAGTTATATTAGGAATAGATATGCATGATCACTTGACGCGGTTTCTAAACCCATTAAGGTTTTCCTTAGTGTATAAAAGGAACCCTACGACATAGTTAGATATATCAATTTTCACAGCAAACACATATCAATTCATAGTTAGCTATTCTATAACCTAGGTAGAATATTTGCAATCAATATATTCAAGTTTAGTATTCATTGTTCTTCTTAGTACTGAAAGTTAGATTCTGCATAACTTGTAATATTCACAATCATTGTTTCTCATTTAGTTAGTTTGGATTTATCCAAGTTAACTAAGCTTTAACAGGTTAAAGAAGATCTGTTTAATTGGGACTTCACAGAATCTTTTGCTCCGGTGGCTAGAAATGAAGCTATCATAATATTCCTCGCATTTGCCGCTCACAAGAATATGATCGTCTATCAAATGGATGTGAAGACGGCATTTCTAAATGGTATTCTGCGTGAAGAAGTTTATGTCGGCCAGCTGGATGGGTTCGTGGATCAAGACAATCCAAATCATGTATACAAGCTTAAGAAGGCTCTTTATGGGTTGAAACAAGCTCCACGTGCGTGGTACGATCTATTGTCGAACTTTCTGCTAACTCAAAATTTCTCTAAGGGGACTGTAGATCCCACACTGTTCATTAGAAGACAAGGCAATGACATCCTCCTAGTACAAATCTATGTCGATGACATTATCTTTGCTTCTACCACACCTGAACTCTGTGATGAATTTTCAAAAATAATGTGTTCTTAGTTTAAAATGTCAATGATGGGAAACATTTCATTCTTTCTTGGATTACAAATTTTTTAGAATCCTAGAGGCATCTTTACAAACCAGTCAAAATATGCTCTTGAATCTTTAAAGAAGTATGGTATGGAATCTAGTGACCCCGTGGATACTCCTATGGTGGAGAAATCCAAAGTGGATGAAGATCCACAAAGGAAAGCCGTGGACCCTACATACTACCATGGAATGGTCGGCACCCTTATGTATCTTACAACCAGTAGACTAGACCTAACGTTTGTTGTATGCATGTGTGCCCGGTATCAGGCAAAGCCTACTGAAAAGCACCTTCATGCTATTAAAAGAATCTTTAAGTACCTAAAAGGAATCATTAATAAGGGACTCTGGTATCCAAAGGATTCTTCTATTGCTCTAACAGCTTATGCAGACGCTGATCACGCGGGTTGCCAAGATACTAGACGAAGTACTTCTGGCAGTATGCAGTTCTTAGGAGATAGATTTGTAAGCTGGTCATAAAAAAGGCAGAAAAGCGTTGTAATATCCAGTACGGAAGCTGAATACATCGCCCTATCCGGTTGTTGTGTTCAAATCATATGCATGAGATCACAACTTACCGACTACGACCTTGGATTCAACAAAATTCCAATGTACTATGATAATAAAAGCGCTATCGCCTTATGCTACAATAATGTTCAACACTCCTGATCGAAGCATATTGATATAAGATTCCATTTCATCAAAGAGAAAGTTGAGAATGGAGTAGAAGAGCTTTACTTTGTCAACACGGAGTATCAGCTAGCGGACATCTTCACAAAGGCCTTGTGCAGAGAAAGGATTAATTTTCTGATCGACAAGCTCGGAATGCGAAGCTTTACGCTTGAGACCCTGAAACAGTTGGCAGATGAAGCTTAAGAATATTGGTGGCACCTATTCTGATATCCTGTATCATATGTATATATCTTAAAAACCAGAAAAACTAAAAAGATTTTTCATTTTATAAAAACTTTTATAAAAACAAAATAGAAAATTAAAAAAATCAGAAAAATATAAAAGAGGTTTCACTGGCATGTATTTTGCAAACGATAATATTTACGTCCCTAGAAATGTCTTTCAATGAAGACACGTGGTCATAAATAAAGTTCGTGCAAAAGTTCAAATGTTTTTCAAAACATGCCAAATGGCTTACTATTATTTCAGATAGTTACCCGCTTTTCATCCTGAGGAAGACATGTCGTCAAAAAGACAGTTGTTCCTAACAACGAGAATTTATTCTCGGGCATGGTCTACTTAATGACCATGCAAAGGCTTGTGATTACTTTGCATCACAACATGTGCTTCCTATGTTTCCATAAGTGTACGTGTCAGTGCGCTTATGTGTTAAAATAAGAGAAATCTTATTTTTATTAATATAAAGTTGTCTTCACAATGAATCAGTGTTTTCAATAATCACAAAAAGATTTTAAAAGATAATTCGACCACTCAAACAATGACAACAGCTCTTTAAATAGAAAACGGGTCGTTATTTGAGGGGGAGAAAGTGTCATCAAATAATCTTTTAAATCGGTCTTTCAAAATATGTCACGGAATAAACGGATAAAGTTTTTGATAATGACGGATAACAATTTCAAGGGGAGTTAATAGAGTTTAACTACACGAGCTTTAGATGTCATTTGTTTCAAACTTTAGGGACTTATTCGAGATATGGGACCTAGTGAGTATAGGCTTTAAACGACATTCGATCAATATTGCCAACACCTCATAGTTGTAAAAGACTTAGGATTGTTTGGAAATAATCAACTAGTTTTAATAGCCTTGAAATTGATTCTCACGGGATAGATCTAAGCTTAGTTATACCTCAAACACGATCTCAAGTATGTGTGCGTATAAGGTTTTGCTGATTCCGAGGTGTCAAAACCAGCAAGGGGGAAGGAGTAGATGTATACTTGATAGAGTCCATGGCCTTCTTTTGAAGTCACCTTCTTTAAATTTTAGGCCTTTCTTTGTTTCTTTCGGGTGCACTATTTCAATCACATGGTGGAAGAGACATCTCGTCATTAGTCAATATGCATCATTTGAGTCCCCAGGGGGAAGTGTTGGGAGAATAATTATTTAAAATGTGAGAAGAGCTCTTTCTGATTCAATTAATGTTTTACCCAATCAGTTAATCACTAAGCTTATTTTTTTTATTCATAAATGAGTAAAATATTTGATAAAATAGGTAACACATAAGTATGATGATTCCATAACAAGTCCAATCCTGTAGAAGAAATTTCTCATTTGGGAACTTAGCTACTAGTGTTATCATTTCGACTACTTAGAGGGAATAATTGTGACATTCGGGACTTAGTTGACTTTGGTGTTTCAATTTATATCATAACTATCCTGAAGAGAGAAATGCGCTCATCCGGGACTTAATTGACTTTGGTGTTGCGGTATCAAATTCTTGAAAGGGTTAAGTGTGTACTTCGGATATCTGGGCTTTATACATCAAGACTGCTTGATGCGGCTTCCAAGAAAGTTCTGAATCTACTCAAGAAAGGATTGCTGTTTTTTAGGGGTAGCTAAGACAATAAAAAAAAGAAAACATCAACCCAACAGTCACCAACCTCACAAAGCTCAAGTTACATATGTTCGTGAATCAGTTTACATACTTAAAAGTTTGAAGCAAAGACTTTCTGTAACCAAGGACAAAGAAAGGTGACGAAGCAATTAAGCTCTAAGTTAGCGAATCAGTCCTCTGACGACCAATTAGACAAAGCGATACATTTAACACACAAGCATCTAGAAGACACAACTGTCATGAAAGAAAAAAGGTTAAAGAGGAAGCTAGAAAGTTCGTTGAGTGGGAGATTTGAACGAAGGAGACCTACGGCTGCGACAAAATAACCAATGAGTCTATCATATGATTTCTCATCAATCAGGTCAACCTGGTACATAATCAAATCTTGTGATAGTATGTTTGTAGACGTTAAGGTGATATTAATGAGTGTTCGAGTACAAAATTTTCATAATATCTTAGTAAATTTAAATTTTTTTCCAATATTTGTACTCAGCACTGTCTTATATACCCTCAAAATTAAAGGGGAGCATTAAAATGTTCCTATAAGTTATTCTGTAACATTTTGTCCCCGAACGGTTAATCAATTGATATCCAAAATATCAAGGGATTAACATTTTGGATAAGGGGAGAAAATGTGATTAACCTGGACTTAATGTAGATTGACAGAAGTAATCAATTAAAATGGACTCGATGCACTCCACACTTAGCATACTACGCATATGATGCTCATAGTTAAGGTTGGCTTTTAGTGATGATTAAAAACATTCAAAGTGTAAACCTTTTGATATTTATATCAAACACTTTGAATGAATTTTTCAATGATTTTGGTTTGTAATGGTGATGGAATACCCTAAAAGACCGACCATGTACTTAATTTTATGGAGTTATAAGGTGGTTAGGTATAGGTATTCAAATCCCATGATCCAGCCAGAACCGGAGGGATCTACCCAGGGATATCCACTAGTTAGTGTAGAAGTCCTTAGGTATGATTAAAAAGGAGAAAAAGTGAGAATCGGGGATAATGCTGACTGAGATGGAGCTAACACTGGAACAAACCCAACAAGGTGTTAGTTATGAAGTCTCGGTAAGCATTGAAGGGGTTGAAGAATGAAAAAGAAATGTAAGGATAAAGGGTGAAAAGAAAGAAGCCCTCCATATACTTAGGCAGAAACCGGGTCAATACATATGCTGTCAGAAACACTTAGGTGTTGTCTGACATTGAAGACAGTCATGGACCCAGTGACGCTATGCACAAACCCCTCCCAGCCACTCAAAGTCAGAAAGACTTTGTTTCAAAACTCACGGAGATACACTTATTTCTATTGACTTTCTCACTCCGAGTTAGTTGGAAATTTGAAAATTGGCACTAACAGCTCCAGCCTCCGATCACTAAAGATTAAAAGTGTACTATTGAGTCTAGACCAAAAGAGATCATCCATTAAATCACATTGGACACTTGTCAAAATTTAGCTTGTTATCTCACACAATGTGAATATCAAGTAATATCATTAGAGTCCTACGCAAGATCCTTGTGATTTTGCCAGAACATCCGAGTGATACTTAGGTATTCACAATGAAGATGGAAATCCTGCTTGAGCCAACATCAAACAAGCTCATGGTAGGTAACTTGTGAGATTCTTTATGAATCAAACTTGTGACAACTGGAAAGAAACGATGGTGCGATTCTATAAGAATCAAACTTGTTCCAGGAAATGGATCAACGGTTGTTAATGAATTTTTGAATGATTAACACTCTCGGTGTGTCACAAAAACAATTTTGCAAGTGATACACCGATTGATTTTCAAATCAATTTTCTATATCAATCGTGAGGATATAACCCTACTGTTACTCATCTGTATCGTGCCGTCTGCTTTGAAGGTTTTTTTTTTTCCGATAATGAGAACATGCTGAGTACGATGAATCTAATACTTATGTGTTAGAAAGATTCAATACTACAGCTGGAAATCCTGTCAAGAAGATTCTTCTTAAATTGAATCTATCTGATCACAGGTCGATCCTCACAGATTTGAAGGTTACTCCAACCAAACCTGGGCGAATGACAAAGCCATATTCGTCCCCCCCCCCCCCCCCCCCCCGCTTTATTGCTAACTGTTTTATTGCAGGAAACTTAAAGAAGGTGGTGAAGGTACCTGTTTCCAGCTGTCTCACAAAGATCCATAGCCACATGCTCATACCCTACCGACAAACATAAAGACATCATGAAAGCTCAAGTACATGTTTCAAGACTTCCGCTACTCTGATACCGCACGTCTTTCTTGAAGTGACGAAGTATTAAAGTTAAAGAATTTCAAGAAAGATGCAACATTAAAGCTTTCCAAGTCATCAAATCAAGAATGGTATGAGCATGTCGGTCCAGAAGTCGCAAGTCCACAAGATGGCAAAGTTTCAAGATGGCGTAAAGAGATTGTGCTTGGTTGATGATCTCAAGATGCTCAAGATCACAATGTCAAATACAAGTTCAAGGAACAAGCTCAATCCAGAAATCAATGATCACTACAACATATTCACAAGAGAATGTCAAAAGGACGAGCTAAAGACTCAAGACAAAGCATTGTATGCTAGGCTTAAAGATTTGTAAAATGGAGTGACCTCCCTTAGGGGGAGATTGTTGGAAACACAAAAAGTGTCGGTCACTTCCAAGTTGTAATAGTCTTAGCTCGTAGTTTATGTAATGATTATGAATTAGTAAATCTAGTTCGGCCAAGACCCCTTGGAAGCACATCATAACCCATTTGGCTCCGGCCTATAGGACCTATATAAGCCCCTCTCCTAGCCTTGGAGAGGGTTGGTTGTTCCATTTGTTACATTTAATTCAATAAACATCATCCATTCCATCCATTCTTTATCTCTAACATCACAACCCACATCTCACTCTTGTTCTTGGTTAGATCATAAGATTACATGTTTCTACATAACCTAGATAATTTATCTTTTAATTCTGCATAGTGCTTAACAAAGAAACCTTGAGTTTTTAAGGAATCTCTCAATATAACCCTTGACAAAAGTCTATCCGAATCCAAATCATCATATTTAGTAGATAATGTATCATAAAGAACATGTCGTTCAAAATACGTTAGTACTCTTTATCCAAATAACATCTTGGAAGAAATCATTCTCATAATAATGGTGTGTCAATCAATAAACGAATCACATTCTCATTTATTAAAGTTGGTGTGATTGGTTGGACAAAGGGTGTTGGTCGAGTCTTAGTCCTTAAGCATGTGTCGATCAAATTTTATCGTTGGTTCTTAAACACTGTCGTGTCTTGATCCTTAAGCATACACCTTGATTCTTTTTATTTTACCATTTAGGTTGTTATTAAAACAATGATTGCATGTGTCTACTTTTAAATTTTCTTTAAAAGTGTCATACTTTAGAGTACTCACACCTAAGACATGCATGTCTTGTTACCCGCTAGTGTCTTGCTATATATATTTCTATCATCATAATTATATATATGTGCACTTGTCTACTAACTTTGTTTTGTAGTACGCCTCCATAGCTTGATTCTTTTGTGCCTCAAACAAAGGAGAGCATACACCGAGGGGGAGCTCAAGGGTATCAAAGTAGATAACATGAAGTTGAATAAACGGGGATGATAAGAGCAAGACTTCACTGGGATGATGCAAGCTTGCCTTTTTACCAAGAAAGGGTTTGTAAAAATAAGGAAAAGGAAGTGTAGTAGAAATCTCGCCTATTGGTATAAAGGCTTGGAGCTTCCACCTTTTTGTTTCTACAAAAGAGGGAGAAGAAGTGTAAACAAGTAACTTTTACATTTTACTATGAGTTACAGTTTACATATTTTGTCATCATAAAAAAAGGGAGATTGTTAGTGCAAATATTACGATATTTAATCGATACGGTCTCTTTGTGTTTTGGTGATGATAAACATGTAATTTGTAATACATAACGTAAAGTGTGCAAGTTACTTGTAACCACAAAGCATCAACACATACATTCATCAACTTATCTCAATGTCTCAAGTATGCTTCAACACAGGTTTGAATATGTTTGTTATATTGCATTATGATTAAACCATTTAACATACTATAGAAAATGTCTAAATAATGTTTTGGAGTCACTACGTAAAAGTTGACGTAAACATTTTTGCTTAGTCGAAAGTTTCCACTTGACGTAAACTTGATTTACGATCAAATAAATATATGGAAAACTAGAAGGGGAGTTGAATAGTTTACCGCTTTTTAATTTAATGTTTATGTTTGTTAATAAAAAAACTTAGATTCGACGTTATGTGAATTCAACACTTGCACAATATAAACAATATACTTATCTAAACAATTAATAGGATAGTATGAGCAAATAAGGTAAGACAAGAGATAAGAGTAAGAACAATCAAACCACAACGCGAGGATTTATAGTGGTTCGGTAAAGAAGCACCTCTTCGCCCTACTCCACTCCTCGAGCACCAAACTCGAGAGTTTTCTTCACTATGTCATAAGGCGGAGAAAACCTTACACAACTTTCGCTTATCTTGATTTTCGACACTAAGCTAGATGTCGAGTTTTAATCTTAGCTAGAACCAATCTATCACGACTTCACAACTTCTTTACTACTTTCACGACTTCACAACACAACTTCACAACTACACTACTTCTTCACACCTTAGTTATCTTCACACCACTACTTCACCAAGCCACTACTATAATCACACCTAACTAACACTACCAGGAAAGATCATCAAGATCCAACTATACTTACAACAATCACCAAGACCTAACTACTACACAACTTTACAAGATTTACAAATGATTTACAAGTTATGTTATGGATGCAATAAGATTGCAACAACACACAAAGGTGTAATACTTCTTTACTTGATGATGGAAGTATTCTTCTCTTGCACTTAAGGAATTGAGCTTGGATCACTTGGAAATAAAGCTTTATGATTACATGATCAATGGATTTTAATGAGATGTGTGGGCTATTTTAGAACAGAAAGAATGAGTGCAAAAGGTGAGAAAATAGTGGGGAAAAGCCTAGTATTTATAGGACAAACTGGAGGAGCGTCTACCTATGGGCGGTCCCCTTAAATAGGTGGGCGGTCCCCTTAAAATTAAGGGGGCCGCCCATGTATTTAAGTGGTCCGCCCTAGACTAGGCGCTCCCTAGTTTGTCTTTTGTGTATGGGGAATTTTCTGGAACTTTTCTAGCCGTTTTAGGTCCGAAAATTTGAAATTCAAAATGTTTATTTTGAATAAAACATTTCTTTTAATTGTAGAAAATGTTTTGTAATGTTTATAAAAATGTTTACAACATTTTATAAAAGTGTGAGGTTGAATAAAAATTTCCTTTGATCATAAAATGCATTAAGCATTTATTTATTCATACCTTTAAGTGATATAATTTTCGAAATGAAATTTTACTACTAATTACTTGTTTACGTTTAATTTTACATTAAATGTTTTTTATATTTTGTGATTATCAAAACGTAAAGATGTGAAAAATATTAATAATGTTTTTAGGCATTATTTTTATCAACAGATATCACCCAAGAAAAGCGAACATGGTGGCTGATGCCCTGAGTCGAAAGGAAAGAAGTAAGCTGCTACGAGTTCGGGCCTTAGTTATGACTATAGGGTTAAATCTTCCTAATCAGATTTTGAGTGCTCAATCAGAATCCAAAAAAGAAGAGAACTTCATCAACGAAGATTTGCGTTGCATGATAAATAAGCTAGAACCTCGTATTGACGGAATGTTATGTTTGAACAATTAAAGTTGGATTCCGTGTTTTGGTGACCTGAGAGCTTTGATTATAAATGAGTCTCATGAGTCAAAGTATTCCATCCATCCTGGATAGGATAAGATGTACCAAGACCTTAAGAAGCTGTATTGGTGGCCCAACATGAAAGCAGAAATTGCCACATATGTCAGTAAGTGTTTAACGTGTGCCAAGGTTAAGGTAGAATATCAGAAGCCATCCGGTTTGTTGGTTCAACCGGAAATCCTACAATTGAAATGGGAGAACATAACGATGGACTTTGTGACTAAATTGCCAAAGATGGCAACCAGTCAAGATACAATTTGGGTAATCGTTGATCGTCTTACTAAGTCTGCTCATTTCTTGCCTATGTGAGAAGATGACACGTTAGAAAAGTTAATGAGACAATACTTGAAGAAAGTAGTCTCAAGGCATGGAGTGCCAGTTTTGATCATCTCTGATCGTGATGGGAAATTTACTTCACATTTTTGGAAGTCCCGAAATAAAGCATTAGGTACTCGATTGGATATGAGTACGGCTTACCATCCACAGACCGATGGTCAAAGTGGGAGAACTATTCAGACGTTGGAGGACATGTTATGTGCATGTGTACTAGACTTTGGAAAAGGCTGGGATAAGCATTTACCGTTAGTGTAATTTTCATACAACAACAGTTACCATACTAGCATTAAGGCTGCTCCATTTGAGGCATTGTATGGGCGCAAGTGTCGATCACCTATCTGCTGGGCTGAAGTTAGAGATAAGCAGCTCACTGGCCCAGATATCATCCACGAGACAACTGAGAAGATCGTCCAAATCAAGAGCCGTATCCAAGCCGCCCGTGACCGTCAAAAGAGCTATGCCGATGTAAGACGGAAACCCCTTAAGTTTCAAATATGAGATAAGGTCATGCTGAAAGTGTCACCATGGAAATGGGTGATACGTTTTGGCAAACGGGGAAAGCTAAACCCTCGCTATATAGGACCTTTTAAGATCATTGCTAAAGTAGGAACCGTTGCCTACCGACTTGAAATCCCAGACCAGTTGAGTAGAGTTTATTGGGACTTAAAAGACTTCATGGATTCTTAGAAGTTACTGCTGCTCAGGTACATAATGGAAATTATGCTAAGTAGTTAGTACTGGTAGTATAATGTCACCACTGTTAGTTACTACTGTTAGTATAATTTAGTACTGATAGCATAAAGTTACTGTTGTTAGTTGAAGTTAAGACTGCTTAGTGTTGAAGACTAAAATATAAGCTAAGTAGTTAGTGCTACTAGTAGTAAATGTTAAGACTGCTAGTACAAGTTACTACTGTTAGTGTATATTAGTACTGCTAGTACTAATGTTACTATTTATGTTTATTAGTGCTGCTGGTGGAAAAATTACAATTGTTTGAAGACTTTCTACTGTCAAGAGGATAAAGACGAATTAGAGAGATAAAGATTGTTTGGAGAACAAGAATGCGTGTGAAGATAAGTGTTGAGATATTTATGTACAAGATATACATAATGTATTTATTTAGAAGATTACGTTTATGTTTAGAAAAGATTAAGATATCTTAGGAATATATTGGTAAGCCGACAGGACTTCCTTAAGTCTATACAAGCGAGGCTCAAGAGCAATAGTTGAGATATCACAAAAACACACAATCACATCATCATCAAGTTTTCATAGTTGTAAAAGTCGATTAAGAAAAGCTTCAAGGTTTAACCCTAGTACTAAGTTAAGAGTACTCATATTATTGATCTAATAATATTGGAGCGTTTGGTTATATCTTTGTTTATTTAAGATTACTATTTCATTAATAATACTTCTAGAGTATTAAGGTGTAGATTCCGCATACACTTTAATATATATACAAAGTTTCTACAACAAGTTATTTTGGATTTATCCAAGGTAATTTAACCTTAGACAACCTAAGGAATCGATCTAGGTTTGGGATCAACAAGTGGTATCAGAGCTTTGCTTTGAGAAACTTTGATCTAGAAGACATAGAGCTTGAATCTACAAATAGTGGTCCTACTGCAAAGCTTCCCATACTCAAATGAGTGAGTATGAGATGTGGGTTATTAGGATTAAGCAGTACTTTTAGATCCAAGACTATGCACACTAGGAGGTGATAGAAAATAGTGATTCATAGGTCTCAATACCTCAAACAACTCAGAGAATGGCATAAACAGATACAAAGATGTCTACACCTGCAACTGCAGAAGAGAAGACAAATAAAAAGAATAATGTCAAAGCTAGGGGTTTGTTACTCATGGCACTTCCAAATGAACATCAACTAACATTCAGTCAGTATCCAGATGCTAAATCTATGTTTGCTGCCATTGAAACAAGATTCGGAGGTAATGCAGCTACCAAGAAAACTCAAAAAACTCTTCTTTGAAGCAATAGTATGAGAATTTTAGTGCAACAAGTGCAGAGTCTCTTGACTCTATTTTTAATAGGCTTCAGAAGATAGTCAGTAGGCTTGCTATCTTGGGTTGTGAATCCATTACCTAAGAAGACTTAAACCTACATTTTTGACCACTTACCACCTGAGTGGAACACTCCATGTAGTTTGTGTTAGGAATAAAATCTTAAAACCATGACTTAATACTGCCAACATTACTAAAGTAGTTAGTAAACTGCCAGCACACAGAGTTAAACTGCCAAGCATACAAAGTTAGTACTTGCCAAGGAAACATAATACTGCTAGTTGAAGAATGTTATGTACTGCTAATTGGTCCAGAAAGCTGATGATAAATGAAGATAAGAATGTATGCGAGGAGCAATTTCGGGATATTTAGTTTTGAATTGTAACTGTTCCTAATAGATAGGCAGATATATTTGTAAAAGGGCTCCTTGTATTTCTATAAAAGGAGATCCCTAGAGTAGTGATAGGCAGAACTTTGAGATATACACTTAGAGAGAATTTGTAATAGCTTCAAGTTGGTAACCCCAGTACTTAAAGATTCTCGATTATTATAATATGAAAAGCAAAAAGTTTTGAGTTTTTGTGTTTGTTGTTTGTGTGTGATCATTACTGTTTCATTCATAAATTTCTCTAGAGTTTCAAAGTGTAGATTTCGCATACACTTTGATATACATACAAAGTCTCAATCTTTGTTATTTTGGATTCTTCCAAGATAACAAACTCTTTATATCATAAAGAATCGATCAAGGCGTAGGATCAACAAGTGGTATCAGAGCCTGTGCTTTGAGAAACTTTGATCTAGGGAAAATGGAGTTAGAAAATTCTCAGAACAATTCGTTGGCAAAGCTTCCCATTCTCAAACTAGGAGAGTATGAGATGTGGGAAATCAGAATCAAGCAGTACTTTCAGATTCAAGACTATGCATTATGGGAGGTAATAGAAAATGGAAATTCGTGGGTGCCTATTCCTGTTACAGCACCAGAATCTGGTCCATCAACAGCATTGAAGATGACTGTGCCCTCTACTACTGAAGAAAAGATTTGCAAGAAGAATGATGTTAAAGCCAGAAGTCTTTCTTCCTCAATGCAAACTAAACCAAATAACATCAAGCTTACCTTTAACCAGTATGCTGATGCTCCAATCTATGTTTATTGCCAATTAAAGCTAGCTTTTCGAAAATGAGCTACAAAGAAACACTAAAGGCCCTTACTGAAGCAACATATGAAAAAAAAAAAAAACTTCAATGCTTACAGACACAGAATCTTTGGACTCTATCTTTAACAGGCTACAAAAGCTTGTTAGTAGATTGGCAATTCTTGGTGTAGATACTCCTGCAGAGGATTTAAATGTTAAGTTTTTGAGAAGCTTACCTTCAGAATGGGATACTCATGTAGTTGTCTGGATGAACCAACCCACTTTGAAACTATGGGATTTGGATGAATTGTACAACACTTTTTAAATTGTTGACAAAAAGTTTAAGAGAACGTTGCTGGTAATATGATATAAGAAATTTGGCATTTCTAACCACTTCCAGTATCAAGCAGTAACTAATCCTATTAAAACTGTTAATCTGGAGTTAGTACTCTCGTGGCACCAACCAAAGTTAATACTCTGCTAGTACAAAACTAGTACTAGCTAGTATTTATTGAGCCACTGTTTCTGCCTTTTTGTATCCACGTCAACCACAAGTGTCTCAACTTTTTCATGAAGATCCTAGAGCAAATATCATGAAGATGACTTAGAAGAATGGATCTAAAGTGGAATAATGGCATTGTTGATCATGAGGGCAAGGAAGTTCTTCCAGATAACTGGGAGGAAGATAGTTTCTGATGGAAGAAGTACATGCTGTATATGAACAAATCCAATGTATAATGTTCAATTGTTCACAAAAAGGGACATTTTGCTAGAATGTAGAGATCCAAGATGCAAAGACAACAGAAATTGGAACCAAGGGAAATCCTTCAAAGGCAGTAGGATTGAAGATGCCTCTGAGAAGGCAAAGTGTGCTATAGGATGTGGTGGATTTGATTGGAGTGAATAATGGCAAGGATGAAATTTCAAGCAAACAAGGCTCTCAATGGCTTCCTGACTCCTATATCAAACTGATAAAACTTGTTCTAAAACATGTTTGAAAAATTATGAAGCACTTAAAAAATAGTATGATCATTTACTAGTTAAATTAGATGATAATGCTTTAAAGCATCTACCTATAAAAGAGGTATGTCTATCTTAGAAGCACAAGTTGTTAAATATAAAGAATCTGAAGTTTTGTTTTCTGAAGAGATTGCCTTGTTGAAAAGAAGTGTAGGTCATAAGGATTACCTAATGGGATTAGTTAAGACTGAACTTGAAAAAGTTAAAGAAGAAAAATAAGGGTTTGAATTTAAGCTTTAAGCTAGCAAAGTTTGAAAAATCATCTAAAGACTTAGATGATTTGTTAGCAAGTCAGGTAACTGACAAGAGCAAAAGGGGTTTTGGTTATAATGCTGTCCCATCACCTCATCCCTTAATTCTCAACAGACCAACACCTTTAGACTTATCTTATTCAGGTCTTGAGGAATTCCAACAACCTGGGGTAAATGAGTATGGTACTAGGGATTTAAGTTTAAAGCCAACCACTGTTTGTGATAAAGAGTCAGATAATTCTAAGGAGAATACTGATGACTCTTTAACACAACAACCCACTTAAGGTAGACAAAGATTGGAAAGAAACATTTTTCCATCCTGCTAATCATATTAGGGTAGAAGAACCTAAAAAGGCTAGAGAGAATACTGATGCTCCAATTATTGAAGATTAGGTGTCAGATGATGAGGAAGAAGTTGAGCCAATCCCTAAGGTAGAAAAGAAAACTGCTATACCTACTGCTACTAAGAAAGAGTCAGTTAAAACTGTAAAACCAAGTAGAAGGACAGTTAGGTATGAAGAGATGTATAGGTCACAAAGACCTAGGGGGAACCAAAGGAGTTGGAATGGTTAAAAATCTAATCAATTAGGATGTAACTTTGTTTTTAATAACAAGGCATGCTTTATTTGTGGTAATTTTGATCACATTCAATACAATTGTCCTAATGCTTACAAACATATGGTTCCAAGAGCAGTCTTAATGAAGACTGGCCTAAAACCTGTCAAAAATGCAAAGCCTCTTAGTACTGTTAGGTCTGTTAACACTGCCAGACCTTTTAATACTGCTAGGACTGTTAATACTTTTAGGCCTTATAATACTGCTCACCCAAAATCAACAGTTCCTTGTGCTAGACCAAAGACACACTTTCAAATTCAAGCACAATCAACTGTTCAAAGGCCCTTTTACAAGAGTACAACATTAACAAAAAGGCCAAATGTTAATACTGTCAGGGCAAGGGGATTTAATGTTGTTAAGCCCTCAGCATGTTGGGTTTGGAGACCTATCAAACCCAATGGTGCATCACTAACCTTTAACAAATATAATTACATTGATGCACGAGGCAGATCCAAGTCAGTAATGGCTTGGGTCCCCAAAGATAACTAACTTCATAAGTTTTTGTGTGCAGAGCAATTCCCAACTAAATGAAAAAGGATTTGTGGATAGTGGATGCTCAAGGCACATGTCTGGAAACATAGCTCACCTTTCAGATTTCAAAGAATTTGATGGAGGTTATGTTACTTTTGGTGGAGGAGCAAATGGAGGAAGAATCACTGGTAAAGGTACTATCAAAACAGATAAACTTGATTTTGAAGATGTATACTTTGTCAAAGAGTTGAAGTTTAACCTTTTTAGTGTCTCACAAATGTGTGACAAAAAGAACTATGTTCTTTTTACTGACTCTGAATGTCTTGTTCTATCTCTAAATTTTAAGTTGCCTGATGAAAATCAGATACTCCTTAAAATTCCTAGACAGAATAACATGTACAGTTTTGATATGAAAAACATAGTTCCTAAAGATGGTTTAACTTGTCTAGTTGCAAAGGCTACATCTGAGGAATCAATGTTATGGCATAGGAGGCTTGGTCATGTTAATTTTAAAAATATAAATAAACTTGTCAAAGAAATGTGTGAGCCTAAAAACAGAAAGAGAGATTGTGTGAAGTTATTCTTTTAGTCTTTCAAACCTTTGGAGTTTGTACTGCTTATGGATGGAGAAG
>BQNB010086506.1:0-28169 GCA_026074375.1 Tanacetum coccineum | reverse complement strand
TGCATTTTAAAAGTATGATTCTGACATAGAATAGTCACAAGCACACCATTTGTTACTAAATGAGTTGCAAGGGATTTTTTTTTTTTAACGGCAATTGTGGCTACATGGCCCCTAGCTCAGAAGGCGTAGCGAGCCCACACAACCAGGTTGGGTCCAGCCTAGAAGGCAATGGCACCTTTCCCTTTACGCACGCGGGAGGAAACCCCTATCGCCCTAGACAAGACTCGAACTTGAGACCTTGCCTAGGAGAGTAAAACCTCCATCCCATTAGTTGCAAGGGATTATTATTGTTTGAGATTTTACATAATGAGCAACTCAAATATGAAATAACAAAGAGACTAAATCTCTAAAACTGTGTATTGATCATGTATGTCGTCCCACTGTACATGTAGTGACTCAAAATTGCTAACTTTGTGTCCCAGTCAAAACAAGTCGGTACGGGGCGACCAAAAAAACCTTTCGTCTATAACCTTTTTAACTAATTAACATACATATTGTGTTTAAATTTGATTAAAAGTTTTACTGCATTATATCACAGGTAATATAGCATTTATAATATAAAACTAGAACTTTGGCCCCAATTTATAATATATTGTGTTTAGTTTATTCAATTTGAATGTAGGATTGGACTTGAAGGAAATATGGTGTTGGTTTGAAGCATGGAAATGAGATCGTGTACCAACATTTGAAGTATTGGTTGGGACCTGACATGGCTACAGAGGTGAAGCGGTATGGTGCAAGCTCCAAGCTCGATTATGCATTGGTATACTGGAATTCAAGACTGGAGCATGAACACATAAGGCTGGTCAACAAGTTTCGGCAAGGACATATAACTTATGACATGTTTGCAGAAATTGGTCATTTTGCTATTCCATCCGCCAAAAAAGGAGGCTTGGTTTATGCTAATTTTTTGAACCAAACATTTACAAACACCAAACACCCATTAGTATTTGAATCTTTGGAAACTCCTATATTCAATTGTTTTTTAAAATTATAACATTTTGTTGCAGGTCGTAAAATATCGCTTTTTGCATCTTTCTGTGAAACATGTTCTCTTTCATGTTGTCGGATCCGTGCTGTTATAGGTATGCTTTTTTACTCCAATTTCGGCTGTATTTAAAGTTAAATGTGGCAAATTTGACCCGCACACTCATAAATAGGTCAAATGATGTAATTGTATGAACTGGACTAATTAGAATTGGATAATCATTTATAGCAAAAACATATTAATGATGTTTGTTTGCTCCTTTACTGTGTGGATCTATGTGAATAAAGTTTATTCCAGCTACTCCTAAGTCAATAATTCAAAACTTATATTTGTCCCTTATATGCAGCATCCTCAGGACTGCTTTGGAAGAGAATATAATGTTCATTGTCATATTCAGTTCCACCTTGCGCAAACAGATGAGCAACAATATTGTGACACACTTCTCGATGGTTGGATAATGTCACAATGCCCACGTGCAATTCAAGAGCTAAAAGCTTTAACAACCACGCTCTCTGAACCAATGAAGAAAAATGTTTACATTAGTAAAACTATTGATTTGAAGGTGATAATGTGATATCAGTTACTTAGACTATTTTTATCAGGCCAAATTGGAAATGTCGGCATTTAAGCTTGGTGAGAATGTGCTATCGAGAAGTTTATTTCATTAATGAACATGTATCCTCTGTTCTTTGTTTGTTAACCACTCATTTTCTTTACTTCAGGAATTGCATTTATGTGCCTTAAATATATGTCATAACCATCATTCTATATAAAATTAGATACTTATAGGAGGGTTATAATGACACTGGAATTGACATTTCAGGATTGAAAGTGAACAATGGCCAAGCGCATCAACAAGTCAAGCAGGCTGAAACAAATCCACCAATGGAACTCTTATGACACTCAATAGTAATCTTTCTCTTTCTACATAAATGTTTATATCGGCATTCTGTAGATGGTTGTGAAAAATGACCTAACTGAACACCGGTATGTGAAACCACTAACTAGATAATACGCCTAAAATTTAATAAATGACTATCTCTGTGTACTTATTAAAAGCATTTTGCAGGTTTTGACTTCTAATCCATATCAGGATCAACATTATGCACGAATGATGACTTACAGAACACACAGGTGAGAATGGGACACACATTTCATTGCAACAATACATTTTCATAATGATAGTCAACATTGATATTCTTTTATCTCATGAAAACTTTGATACCTGGAGAGGTGCATTGGTCCCTCATTTTGCAATACATTTCCATTTTTAAGCCAAAAAAGTCTTCTGACTCTTGTGTCAGACGTCATATTCACCTTAATTCGGAAGCAGTTTGAGTCATAGATCAATAATACTAGACATCCATTATCGTTTGAGTCATGGAAACTTTGTTTCTTAGCATATATTTGTGTGTAACTAAACGCTTCATTATCGTTTAAATATATATTATACTATATGTTTTTCAATTGTTTTTTTCATTCTTCTGCATTTTTTTTCATGAAGCTAGCCCGCCCATCTGGGCGGGCTATGAAACTAGTATATATATATACATAGTAGAGATCCGATGAGAATATTAGTTAGATTAAGAAGTAATTTTAACCACTAGATCAAAGATCAATGGCTAGAAATGGATGGTGGCAAAATAGTAAATAACAAGCAAATATTGACTCTTTAAGTTGGTGCACAAGGGTAGATTGTAAAAAATCAATCAGTGTGTCCCTTATACATCGCAATTCAATAATCAAATGTTCAAAACCATTCGTTTATTTATTATGAGCTTCCATGACTGAGTATTATATTAATTAATCGGATTAGATGCATCTTTTTGAATCTGACAAACACTAAACGCATCCATTCAGGGACGGAACTTGACAAGTATTATTAGAGGGGCCAAACTATAATGTATTTGTTTTAAGGGGGGCAATTTACATTTTCTTTTAACATTTGTACCAATAATGCTTAGCACTACAAAGTATAAGGATTAAAAATGTACTTGTGCCTGAAAATTTTGGGGGGGCCGGAACCCCTCCCGGTCCCCATTAAGTTCCGTCCTTGCATCCATTGGATTGTAAATTAAAGCGTGCATGTAGTTATATATTGATGCATATCGATAGACTTGTTTATAGATGCATGAAAAAACCTCCGTGTAATCGATGCATCATATCTGCGTATCTTGTTACAACGGCGCGTCTTACTAAATAGATGCATATAGACCTGATATGTAACCGGCTTCAAAAGATAATTGATGCATGAAATGTCTTTCGAAATGGAAAAATAATTGATGCATGGAATTGATTTTCGATCACACTTTTTCGAACATATCAATCAAGCATCTAAACACGATCCTCTATTGTGCATCTAAGCCTCTTTCTACATTTTGATTCGATTATGCATCTAAACGTATTTATCACTTATTTATGCATGAAAAGCATGCATGTTGATAAAATTTAAATAAAGCACACATCTAAAAAAATTATTAAGTTTCTCATGCATCTTTTAATGGTGATAAATATGCCAAAAATTGTAAACTTGTTGCGTGTTATAATTGTTTCTCATGCGTCAATAGGAATATAATATCGGCGCATCTAATCAAATTGAATGAACACAATATATGAGTATCTAGCTATAAGGATAATATTGAATGAACTTGATCAGTCATCCCGTGAACCTATAAATGCATCTAGTCTTGTTTGGATTTCTCTCTCCCTAGAGGTGATTTCCGGCGCCCCCTCCTCCCTCTTTTCCGGCTAACTAAACCCTAATCTGCCTCTCTATTCAGCCTATTAAGGTTCTGAATATGCAATCGGCTTTAGGGTTTGTTTTAATCGCAAGAGGGGGGTGTCGGTGATGTTTTGATGCTTATTTAAATCGCCTCTAGCATCAATCGATTCCATAATCCCTAACTATTTAGGGTTGCGATCATTGTATATTCTTATGGATCGGCTGATTGGTTCCATGATCCAAGCATCATGATAATTGATTTCCTTTTTTAGGGTTTCGGTTTTCATGGCTGCTTTGTGATTGTGTGATTAGGTCTGATTCTCCATGGCGTTCTGATCCCCTTTTTTAGGGTTTCGGTTATCATTATTTGGACCTGATGGTGTTGGCTACTAGAGGGGAAATCGTTATGGTTTTCTTGCTGGTGGTTTGACATGGTTGTGAAGCGATGAACAGGTGCTAATGAAATCAAGAAACCCGTTCTAGGGTTTGTTCTATATTCATAATATTATTTCTGATTTCGTGAACATCATTGCCATTTTCATGTTTTGGAATGTTCAAATGTTGCTGCTTGGTTTTGTTATGTGTACCATGGTTAATGGTATCATGATCCATCTCGCTTAGGGATGTTGAAGGGGTGACTCCCGATACTCTCGGATCAGGGATAATTCTCGTTGTAGTTTATCTTTCATGATACAAAGCTACCGTTAGGGGTTTGGTGCAGCTTGGGGTTCTCTTCTGGATTACGGTCTTTCTTGGGTTACATGGGATTTAATGGGATCGAGTAATTATATTGGCTCGTTTTGTTGGGTTGTGTTCATGGCGAGTTCGTCGCGGTATATGGGTTTTTGGGAGTAGATGGTATGCTGATGGGTGCCCTTGTTGTGGTTGGTGGTGCCATGGTTTAACCGCTGTTTTGCTGTTGGTATTGCTCGTTAGTACTATACGGCTTGTAAGGTAATCCTTGTTGTGGGCTCGGTTTTTGCATCTAAACAACTCTTTGGAGTCGAGTGTATATGCTTGATGCTCTATCGAGGTTTTTTCAGAGTCCTCCGACCAACGTTTGCTTGAATTTTGTCTAACTGAATCTTACCACTTGGTAATGTTTGGCTTGGTGTTCTTTTCGGTTGTCCAACACATGCACGTTTATTCTTAGTGCATAGATTTTGACTCTGTTAAAAGTACCTATTGTAATTGATGCTGGGTGATGAGAGTTGATTATTAGTGTGTTCTCTTTACACGAGCACGCTTTTGAAGGTTACTAAATGGAGCTTTGTTCTTTATGGGGCCCTCGCTGTAGTCTAGTACGTGCACCAATTTATAGCTCTATTGACGACGGAACGATGTGCTACTGGTTGTGCCCTTGTGAGCATGATTTAACAGCCAGGACGTTTCATTGGGTTAAATCTGTGTGTGCTCTCATGTTGATGATTGCAGGTTCTTGGTTTCCAATTTAGCTTCGTTTAAGTAGAATTCAAGGATAGAAGTATAATGAAGACGCTTGAGCTTGTTGCTCATTAACGAAGCTGCGTTAAACGATGCTTGATGTAGTCAATTAGTTTGGCTAAATCTTGGTTGTTTGCCAGTAATATATTTGAAAGTTAATTGGCATCTGTTGGGATCTATTTTTCATCAAGAAGTGGATCGTTATCTGCCATTTTTGGAAGTGTTGTGTTAAGGAACATGTATCGCTACTATGGACGTTTAATTAATTTGCTGGTTCTTACATATGTTCATCATAAGATTGGCAATGTCTTTCTTATGTAGGAAGTAGAATTAGTAGGCAATTGTTTTACTTGTAAGTGTCCACTCTTGGACTGTGATTAAGATGACTTCACCCTTTCCTTTTTTACTTGTAGGATACGATTAACACAAACATGTATAGAATCTAGATGAGTTCTAGAGAGAGAAAGTCATTATTGGACTGAGAATGCATTGAGAGAGTACACTAATAAAAATCACACTTATGAGTGTTGGTGTTAAAATGGTATAGATGCTTACTCTTCCAAAGTTGGAAAGAGGTATATATTGTTCTATACAAAACACAACATCCGGGTATTAGTACACGGTTACAATACCGAAAAGTCGTACGGTTAACATATTATAACCTACGCTGATTATAATGAACTTGTTAAAATACAAGGGGTGACACGAGTTCTTTTTCTAATATCTAACACAATCTCCCCCTAAGGGAGGTCACCCCTGAATATACTAAACTTAAGCTATTCAATCTTCAGATTGATCTTCTGTATAGCTCGTAGACGTTTGATTTCATTAATCTGTATCTTGTGAATCTGAAGTAGTGAACTTTAAACTTTTAGGCTTTAGCTTGACTTGTATGTGATCTTTGAGCTTCTTTGATATCATCATCCAATCATAATCTCTAATCTCATCATGTGATCTTTTTCCGTCTTGGAATCTTGTTGTCATTCGGCATATGTATGCTCACATCTTTCTTGATCCTGAATGCTTGATTATTCAAGAAGTTTCAGATGAAGCTTTAAAATCAGATACTAAGCTTTTTCATGATATTTCGAATGTGTCATTGAGCTATGTGCACGCCCGGTTATGAACTTGATTATGCATTATGAACAGTGTTTATACTCCTATTTCCATCTTTAAATGATCCTGTAATAAAACAATTAGCAATAATAGGAAATTGATTTGTAAAAACAATCGATGCGATAGTTTGCAAAAGAGTTTTGTAACACATCAAAGTTTTATTTGTTTTCCAAAGTCCAATAACCGTCAATTGTTACTACTGGAACTAGTTTGATTCATGTAGAATCGCAGACGTTGTTTATTGTTTCTTGTTTTCTCAAGTTTGATCACATTAAAGATCTCACATATCACTACCATGAGCTTGTTTGAAGTTGGCTCAAGCAGGGATTTCACATCTGTCATGTGGCACTTACGTATCCACTCGGATTGTTCTGGCAAAATACATAAGGATAATGGTTTAGGACTCTTATGATAAAACGTGATTCATGTGTGTAATAACAAGTAATTTGTCACGCTCGTCATAAAGAGATTAATTGATGTTCTCTTGGCTGTAGACTCAAAAACGTGGTTTTGATTTTAGTAAACGGAAGGCTGGTAGCTGTACTCGTTCCCCTCCCGTGTAACACTTTTCTAAATCCGACTGACTCAGATGTGAGGGAGTCAGTAGATTTACATGTTTTGTCTCCTGTGAGAAATGATACAAAAATCTTTTGAGAGATTCTGTCACTCGTGGATTGAGAGGGTTGTGCATTGCATCCATGGGACCATGATGTCACTTCAACTGTCAGCATACTTAGTATTTGACATATATGTATTGAACCGGTTTCTGCTTAAGCTGTATGGAGGGCTTCTTTCCGCCTCTACTCCCTTTATCATGACGTTCTGATAGCTGAGTGTGATCTTTCCTGTGTGTTGACTGCTTCTGTCGCTTTAGTGGCTTACCGACGATTTCATGACTTATGAAACATTGTTGGGTTTATTTCAAGTACTAGCTCTCATAGCAGTCGGCACTCTTCCCTTTTCCTCAACATTTACTCTATTTTTATCATATCCTAAGGTACTTCAAACTAACTGTGGATAGTCCCTGGGTTTGGTCTCCTCGGTTTCTGTGGAAGTATCATGGGAACGTGTTAACACTTCCTTACCATACCTTATCAATTTGATAACAGTAAATACATGGTCAGTCTTTTGGTACCAGTTCACTTGCCATAAAACTCTGTTGAAAAACTCAATCATGGTACTTGTGATTATAACTATCAATGTGTTTAGTACACAATTGTTTTTGCTTTTTAGAAATGCTCTCCCTCAACATGTTGCATCAGTATTCGAAATGTTTAGCACATGTGTGGTGGAGAATTTTCACCTTGATGTAATATGAATCAATTACATATTTTAATCATCATTTTCTCTCCTTATCAAAAATTCAACTATCATTTGACATTTTGGATATCAATTGATTTAAAATATGTTATAAACAAATTAGGAGAAAAAGTTCTTGTGCAATTATACATAAGCCTTGTTTGGAACAAAAATTAATGCTACCCCCTTAATCGTTGAGGGAAATAATAAGATAGTATCTAGTTCAGTAATTTGTACATGATTTTTGAAATTTACTAAGTATTTCTTGAAGATTTGTAACTTATATAGCTACTTATTTATATGGCCCGCTTATATTTGTCTACATACACATTTACATATTCACAAGATTTATGTATGAGTCAAGGACACTAAATATGTTCAAACCAAAAATGACATAGTCATTTTGTCCATGTTAGCAATCAACAGTCTGTAGTCCGTCTCGATACTCTCCTTTTGCGAAGCTGTCCGCTAGCTTCACCCTTGAATTAGCAATTCCTTGCTTGAGATAGATTCAAGCCTTCTTTGCAATTTCGATTACAATTAAGAAGACTTGAAGTCTGACGCCCAAAATCTTTGATCGTACGCAAGTATTCGGGAGAGACCGCAACACTAAAGTCAAATTAAGTCCTTGGATGTTATAATTTCTTCTTAACATTTTCAGTGAGGATATAATTTGAAAACACCTAAGTCTTCTAACGTCCTGATCTATCTCAATTATTCACATTCTCGAGTAGACGATACTGATAACACCATAAGACAACTAGTCCCATATGTAACACTTTTCTTTCTATTCGGATACTGACTAACTTGATGAATTATATTAATTATCATACAATATGTACCTCTTTGATCAAATATTTTAACTCCTTTAAAAACACGCTTAGTGATTGACTGTTAAGGAAACATTAATTGATCAGTAATCTAATAACTATTTTCTCACTCATCTAATCAAATCTTCTTTAGTCAACACATTTTTCCCTCGGTATCTCAACTGATGCTCAATAAAATGACCATGATATCTCTCTACTATGTGGTTGGAATAGCGCACCGGATAGTAACACTTATAAAACTTTGATTTCTCTCATGCGGTTAAGACATTTGTCTTCCCGGGAATGGCTACAATTCAAATAACGGCTATGGATTCTTTCACGTGTAGTTGTCTTTACTTTTTAGTGTAGTTACTTTCTTCCCCTTGATGTTTTCGATACCTCAGGAATTAGTAAATTATTATATTGCACACATGCTGGAGATCGTGTTCGCAGAATTATTAAACTTATAATCTAATCCGTGCTGGAATCAATTTTCAAGGCTTTTTTAGAAGATACGAAAGAATTTCCAAACTTACCTTTGATTTTTTACTAACTGTGAGTGTTGGCACAAATATTAGTCGTCATGTAGTGGGTATCCTGATTCACTAAGTACTTCTTTTGCAAATAAGTCCTAAAGTTTGACAAATGCCATCTAAGGCACATGTAGTTAAATGACTTAACTACCTTTTATAATTTGTTATTCTGTCATTTTCAAAACTTCAACTGTTTCTAATCCTTGACTTATTTTGGAAAGATCGTTTTAAAAGATCCCCGATCTTGGCACTCTTCTCCCCCCTCAAATATTGATCCGGTTTTCTATGTAATGAGCTTTGTAGTCATGGTGTGGGTCGGTCGAAATTATCTTTGGAAATCTTTTACGTGATTTCTGAAAATATTTAATTCATTGTGAAGAAAACGTTTTCCCTATTGAAATAAGGATTGTTCTTATTTTGACTATTTATTAGCTCTAAAACCGTACACTTTATTCTTTTGATGCATGGATATGATAATCTATGCCCGGGGGAAAAATTAATTACCCGTTTTCAGGAACAGCTTTGTCTTTTCGACATCATGCGTTCCTCAGATTGAAATAGGGGTTGTGGTTTTGTTTATTTGTATTCTTTTTTTTATGTCTTTGTACTTGTGCAGTCAGAGGACAGATACAACTGCAAAATCCACATGGCATGAGCTCAAAACTTTGAATGTTTTGTTAGATGTTGCTCTAATACCGGAAAAGACTTATCTTTTCGTTGTAAGGTAATGCACTGAGACGTGTATTTTCCTTTTACAGACTCGAGTGCCCGGGTTATGCCACAGAATGTAATGTAATTAAGCCCATTTTTTTTATATTTACAAGATGATGTTTGATGATAATATCAAGCAGTTATGTTTGTCAGAACCTCCAGTTCTGCTGGAGTCAAACATCTCATACCAATCCTTCTGACAAGATACAAAAACCGATCCTCAGGAAGGGCTTTCATAAATTAATCAGCTAATTGGTATTCAGTTCTGACAAAATATAATTTAATAATATAATTTTCAACCTATTCCTTTATGAAGTGATACCGAGTATGGATGTGCTTTGTATGAGAGTGTTGTACGGCTTTGCATGAGATTGCTATGGCTGACTGTGAATCGTAGTACAACAGTATTTTGTTGTAGTTGAAGCCATAAACTTTAAGCTGTGTCCTCATCCACATTACTTGTGCACAACGTACAGATAATGCCATGTACTGTGCCTCTGTTGAAGATATTGTAGTGCAATATTGTTTCTTTGACATCTTGCTTACAAGTTTGTCACCTAGGAACTATATCCCTCTAGAAGTGCTTTTGCGAGTATCAATGCATTCGGCATGCTCAACGTCTGAAAATGCTTTAGAAAAGCCTTTGGACATCAGGAAATTGGATAATTCATCATACCAGGCTCTTGGGGCTTGCTTCAAGCCGTATAAAGCTTTCCTTAAAAGGTAGACTTTTTATGGATGTTCAGGATCAACGAACCCTTCCGGCTGAGCAAAATAAACCTCCTCCTTCAGTGGACCATTTAGAAATTCCGTTTTAACTTCCATCTGGTAGATTGGAAAGGACTTGTATGCAACATAGGCAACGAAAATCCGAACTACTACCAAACGAGCAACTGGAGCAAATGATTCTTCGAAATCAGTACCCTCTTCCTGAGCATAGCCTTTAGCTACAAGTATTGCTTTGTTGCGAATAACAGACTAAACTTCATCCTTTTTTTTGTTCTTCCATAACCACTTTAGCTTTATCACTGTCTTGCCAAATGGTTTGTCGATGAGTTCCCAGACTTGTGGTCTGTCGAACTAATGAAGTTCATCCTGCATTGCTTCGATCCATGCAGAATCAGCCATTGCCTCCTTACTGTTCTTTGGTTCTTCTGTACTCACTATGAGCGCGAACATACACATTTCAGGATCTGTGGCAAGCTGTTGTCTTGTTTGCACTGGATTTGTAGGATTGTCAATAACTTGTTCTAATGGATGATCTTTTGTCCATTGGTATTCATGACTCTGTTGGTTGAAATGAATGCATATTTTCATTATCAATATTGCATGAGGAAGACTCAGCAATGTCTTGTACCGGTGTACAGAAAGGATTGATAAATTCATCTTGTCAAAACGATGCATTCGCTGCTTGATCATTGTTGTTTTCTTCAGCATGAACATTTATTGGAGAGAAATATTCTTCAAAGAAATGATTGAATAGAAATTCCAAGAGAAATATTCTTCAAAGAAATGATTGAATAGAAATTCCAAGAGAAATATTCTTCAAAGAAATGATTGAATAGAAATTCGATCTCCTTTTGTGACGAATCTGTTTTGTCTGCTAGAGAAACAATATTTTTCCTTGGGGGCACGGGGCCAGAGATGTCAGAATCTAACGCTTTTTGTTTATTTGAAACGAGGTCTGAGGAGATATTGTCAACAGACGTCTCTTGTCGATTAGGTGTGAGGTCTGAACGGATTTGATCAGACGTCATTTCATGAAGCACGGGTCCTGAACTGCTATGATCAGGAGCCATGAATTGAGGCACGGGTCCTGAACAAAATTGTTCAGAAACCATAAACTATCTTTGAGATAGTAGATCTCAACCATACCGTTTCACACCGAATGGAGTTGGATTTTCATTTGCGTCAAAGTAGCTCCAAATGGCATGTTCTTGTAGTTGACTTTATGTTGAAATTGGACGAGAAGGATCGCCAATAACATTCTCTAATGAGTGATTCTTTGTCAACTTAGTGATAGTATTAAACAGTTGAATAAGATGATGCAAATTTAATGGAATGACCCCTTGTCAATTAGTTTCTTCAAAACTAGAGTTTGAAGAAATATTATGAAGGAGGGGTGCATTATTAAATTATGCATTTTGATGTCCATGAATTTATTCTTCAACACCTTGATGAGTGACTTGAGATTGAATTTCCTGATTTGTTGGTGAAGTACTAGTAGATTGTTCATCTTGATCAATGGTAGTTGATGAAGGTGAACCAACTGGATCAACAGCTCTTGAAGCAACAATAGCTACCAGAACTGGGGAAACAGTTCGTGGTGGAAGATTATAGTACTCATTAAACAATGGTTACAACAGGATCTCATAGTCTTTCTTGGATGGTGGAACATATGGTGTTGGAGAAACTGAGATTTGCACGAGTCCTGAACTGATGTATCCAGGAGTCATCAAAGAAGGCGCAGGTCCTGAACTGATTTGCACAGGAGCCGTGACTTGACCATTTCAAGAACTGAACTGCTCTGCTGTAGTGCGGATGTTGGTGGTGAAAGTTATAATGAATGATTCTTGACAGGGAGGAGATACTGGTTTAGGAGATGAGAGATCGATGACTGAAGTATCAGTAAAGGAACAGATGAAGAAACTTGTTGGATAGGAACAGTGACCATGGATTCAACTTCGGTTTCCATAGTAGTTTTTCCTGGTTCATCTTTTACTTATATATTTCTTCAGGATCAGGCTTAGTTTCCTCATTATCATCCCCAGTATTATCATCTCTGTCAAAATGTTCACTGTCCACATCTTCTAAATCAGCTTTGCAGAGCTTCTTCTTTCCAGTTTGTCTGCAGAACCATTTGATGAATGACCCAATATCATACGTCTTCCTTTGAAGCTTGTTCTCCTCAGGAACTTTATACGTTGTGGCGTATGTATTTGCCTAGTTATTCTCTGGTTCCAAGAAATCATTCGGGGGAATGGTCCATTCTGGTTCAGGTGTAGCAGGTCTCTCGCCTTCCGGAATAGGCTTAAACCACGTAGTGGTCGACACCTTGGGAATGTGGGCGTTATCAGTGTCCTCCAGATCGGAGACGTGCCCTTCATCCTGCATTGGAATGTTATCTGAAGATTGTTCAGACTGTTCTGATTCGGGATCAGATCTGTGCATCGAAGAGTCAACATCAGCATCTCTTGTGTCAGTGATCTTCCATCCAGTAGAGGGAAGAGCTGGATGTTGTTTGGAAGCAGATGCATCAGACTTCCGTGGTTTCTTCGAACTTTGCTCATCATCTTTTGTAGGAGGTTGAGCTGACCCAGAAGCACCTGAATCGTGTCTTCTCCTTTTTGTTGACTTACCCTGGTTTGATCCAGCTGAAGGGCCTTCATCATCATCATCGTCTTCATCATCATCACTATCATGCTTTCTCTTGTGATCTTTAACCTTGTCTGCAACTTCCTTATCCATGGCATCTTCATCTGCTATCAAAGCTTCCATAAGTGCATGGTATAGATGGTAGTTGGCAGTATTTCTGTTTGCAGACTTGATCTTATTCATGTGTTTGAAGAGAGCACTCTTTAGATCAAATTCTTCAAGATCAACTTTATCAGTTGACCTGATGGAGTAAGTTGAATCTTGTTTCTCCTCACCTTGTTCCCTTTTGGTTCTGATAATCTCCTTCAGACTCTTTTCAGATTCTTGATTCTGGATAGACTCTGGGCCAGGCAGCACAGAGTATTTCTCGATTAAATCTGCAGTGTGTCGTTCAAGAACCTTAAGGAGAGCATCATCAAGTTTTGTTCCTAGATATTTATCAACAGCCGTAGGAACTTGGGATTTAATTGAAGTGACAATTAGCCTAACGACGCTGCCAACAGTTCACCAACCGCACATGCAGTAGGTTAAAATCATTCCGCCATCAAGAATATGTCAACCGCTATTAACATTAGCTAGATCAAGGCATTTTAGATTATCTTAATCTCATAGCAGAACAGATTTAACACCCTACAGACTGATTTCACCTCACAGATTTTACACCCTACACTTTACACATTTGACCTTTTATACACATTCTAAGACCATGATAAACCATTTTAATCACATTTTTAATTCACTATTCTCCCCTTCAAAAAATTGCCATATTGCGATTGCCATTTTTGATTAGAGAATTATAATACCAAAACTAATGTTTGTTGGGTCGCTTAACTAACAACATGTTGGGAAAAATATGGAGCTTGTTAATGAGAATGGTCAAAACAAGAAGGATTTCTCTTTTCTTTTGAAGTTAAAAGCGATCATGATGAGTACACACCTACTTTTCTCTTGTAAAACTGATTTCATACAGAAGATCTAACTGAAAGCATCGACTTAGTAAACAAACCATTAAGGTGTTTAGAAAGTTAGCCAAGTCACGAAAAGATTCTATTTTAGTTATTAAGGGAGTAAATTGTATAATTCGGACATTTTCCTTTTTTTGAAGATGGGGTTGCACTAAACATTTGATTACAAGCCATTACCATGACTCAAACTTGGAAAAAAATTTTGTTTTGTTATATTAGCTTATGTCACGAAAAAGATTTTCTCCTTTTCGTTGTCAAGGATAAATGCAACTGTTACGTACACTTTCCTTTTCTATGAAGGCGTACACATTTTTTTTTCTCTTTTTTTTTACTTTAAGGATAGGGCTTGAAGAGATGCCAACTGACGCCATTTGACATTAAGGTATGAGGTTTGACGTTTTGTTCAAAAGTCATTCAAGATGAAGAAAAAAGGCTGAATGTTTTTGTCCAAAACATCTTTTGATGAAGAACGACGGCTTGAACTTTGTTTTGTCAAACTTCATGTTGACAAAGTAGACAGAGGCTTGAACTGCTGTGTTCAACATCATTTGAAGACTTTTCTCATCAGGATTTGAATTCATTGTACTACCTGACGTTTGAGATATAAGTCTTTTTGGTAATCCAAAATACGAGTCTTTTCTATATGGATTGAAGATTTTACCTGCACTGAGTTAGCAGTACATGCACTAATATAAAGAGTTTGTTTGATTCATATGGGTTTGTGTTATCATCATTTGAAAACATTTGAAGGTTCACTGTCAAACTTTGGTTGTTGCTATCGGATGAACACCTTTCCAGTAGGTATCAACCTAAGACTAACAGTTTGAAATTTACCGTTGGTTTCCACCTAAGACATGATATATGAGTGTGTGGTTTCTCATGCATTGCGGAAGACTTATTGAAAGACATACCTTTGTTCCTTTTCCATTCTGACTACCAGGTTTATGAGTGTGGTTCATTGGTTTCAACGGGATTGTTGTTTCCTGATATTGGGGGACTGAAACTTTAGCACCGCGAATTCACTTATTCTGGATTCTTTGTTATACAATCATCATGATTTGTATTTAAGTATTTTTTTATGACAAATCGAATAAACAAGTTGTTTGGGTCAAGAAGAAACTAGAATTTTCCTAAGAGTGATCTTAGAGGCTCACATTTGAATTCCACACTACACTAGATACAGGAGAACTCTTATATATGTTATAAGTTTCGGTGTACAAGCATTAGGAGTGCAGTGTGCTCTAGTAGAGGCCATATTCCCTCTATGATTAGGAAATCTGGTTTTGTCTTGGTGTCTTTTCCTTGCACATCTTTAGAAAGTACGCATGAACAATTCATTAGAACCATACGGATTTCTTTATGACTATTCATAGAGTCGTAGGTGCTATTATCCGGATGAGGTTTTGCAGCAGCAGATTCTTAACTTTGGCAAATAACGAGGAGTGGACTGTTTTTGACAAATCATTTTCTCTCATCAACTTGGGAGGCAAAACCCGTGGTCTTGAAAATTCTAGTCGTTCAGAAAGTTAAATGCATTCAGAGTTGTCTATCATCTAAATGGTGTTTCTGAGAGGTTCTAAAGACGGTTTTCCTAAGATTGAGCTTTGGCAAAAATTATGTATCCACGTTTTTTCCTTTTATCTTTCTAAGTTCATGTTTTAATGCCGAGTTTGCAAAAACATTTTCCTGATGATGAGCTTTTATATCTGACATTTTCGACAAACTTTTGAGTTTTGAGAAAATTAAATTTTCACTGTTGTCTTTATTTTGAACTTTTGTCTTTTTATTGAATCAAAATGTTCTTTGTATGTCTGTTTCAAATGCTCATTTTCTTTATGTAGTTGCTCATTTGCTGCAAGTAATTTAGCCACATTGTATTCTAATTCGATGTTAATCGTTTCAATCACATCGATATCATTTTTAACTTTGGCTTCAATTACTTGTTTCCTTCACACTTTTAATTTGTTTCTTCAAGTCACAAATTAGTGTGATATTGGCCTGTAGCTGAGCTTTCAAATATTTACTCTACTATAAAAATTAACGAATTCAGGTAGGTCCTGATTCTTTGCATGGCTTTGTTACTTTGAAAACTTTCTTCCTTTTGTTGTATTGAAATTTCAAGTGAAATACAATGTTTTTCAAGTTGGAAAATCATTTTGAAAGTTCATTGTAAACTTCCATACAAACCATATACTTTCGTTTTGATAAGGCATCAGCATTAAGCAAGCTATCTTGGTTCAATCTCTCCTCCCTATGGACAATATTTGTTGAAGTATGCAGTGGTATTGATTTCAATTGTTTCCAACTGATGTGAGTAATATGGGTTCAGATTGCTCAATATTGTGTTGTTTCATAGCAGGTATTATGTATAGAGCAGCAATTGTAACTCGGCAAATGGCTCGTTTTCTCATCGTCATTTAATGGTCCGATTATATGCATCCAACTTGATGTGTGGTATAATTGCCTCTGAACTGCTACTTGTATCTGCTTGTCGGGCTTTGTCCCACTGCCTTTCTGTGACAACCAACCAGCATCCAACTGATTCACGCATTATCGAACTTTTCTCTTGCCTTTGCATCTGAGTGTCAATCTCTGACTTTACTAAATGCACTTGTTGTTTTCAGGCTCTATCAAATGCTTTTGATACAATCAAAGTTGTCTTACATTGTTGAACTGGATGATATGATTATCTTGAGATGAATATTGGACACTTGACTTAATTTGATGCTTCATGAAGTATTTATCATGCAACTGGCTTTCACATTCTCTTTTGTGCATAATTCATTTTTATTTCTCACTGCGTAATTTACACCATATGTATTTTACAACTCTATGAATGGACCGCTTCAGTGTATCCAGGTCTCGAGTAAACTCACGTCTGTACGCACTAGGTTCACAAACGCGTGATGTCCTTCGAGTATTGTTGCCACCTTGATTCAGAAGATTCCATTGCATTTACCCCTTTTAAGGCATGAAATTCTTAAAACTGTGTTTTGAGTGCTTGAAGTACAAGTCTTTGCACTAAACACATGAAGATTCTCTCTTTAAGTTGTAGCCTTAACTGATCCAGATTATGAAAATCTGTTCAATTTGAACGTCTGATGCTCCTTCACAAGAATGAGCGGAAAACATGATGGTTTAAATGACATCCACACAGCATAAGCGAAATTAAGGAGATAGAGATCATGAAGATGTGTCTTGAGTTGTTACAAACATGGTCATGCAGTTAGTAGTGCTTTGAATTTTTGCGAGCAGTCGGTCAGTTGACAGCTCTCTCTCTTTGGAATTAGAATTAGAAGTTTCCAATGAAATTCAGATATGTGAAATAAAATTTAAGGATACATAAGTAGATAATGTCGATTGATGGTGTGGTTTTAAATGGCAATTAACGTTCAGGGATTTTTACAAGAATCAATAGAAAACCATGATGGAATATATTGTTTGTGATTTAGGTTGTTTGTTGTGTTTGATTATTTTGAAGTACTTGGTTGTGGTTCTTCTTTCGTTTATGGTTTGTTGATTTGTGTTGAAATTTGGGCATTTGGATTATGAAAAAAAAAAAATTTTATCCTATTACCAAAATCTAAATTTGGTGTAAAAATAAGCTAAAAAGGCTAAAGAAAAAAATTATATTTTACTTAATTTTTCCCGCCAAAAAGGTGTCGACCGAAAATTTTTTTACCCTATTACCAAAATTTGAATTTGATGTAAAAATAAGCTAAAAAGGCTATAGAAAAAAGATTACAAATTACTTAATTTTTCCGCCAAAAAGTGTCGCTAAAAGGGGTGTCGTCTGGATTCTATCAAACCGCCGCTTTGAAATCAACCAAACCGCCTCCTATTGATTGAGCAAACCGCTGCCTAACAGGCCAACTCGCCGCCAATATATTACTAGGCAAACCGCCGTGGTTTTGAAGTAACTCGCTGCCTAGTTTTGTTAACTCGCTGGATCAATAAAATAATCAAACCGCTGTCTATCTGTTTTGTTCAACCCGCCGTGAAAGCAAACCGCCGTGATAAGCAACTCGCCGCCGAGGGTCCAAACCGCCAGGGGTTCTTTTCGTATTTTTCTATTAAAATATTCAAACCGCCTCCAATAAGGCAACTCGCCGTTTGATTTTTTTTTAAGCAACTCGCCGGCAAGAAAATAAGCAAATCGCCTTTGACCTGGTCAACTCGCCGGCTACCTTTTCCTAAAAATCCGGATCTTGTCCCTATCTTTTGTCAAACCGCCGGCAAGAATAACATTTAATATTCAAACCTCCATCAAGAACACACATTCGAATCTAGCCATATAAGCCGCAAATTTGGCTATTAACCACAGAAAACAAAGCTAAATATCAAATAAACTAGCAAACCTTATAGCCTAATCAATTCCATAACATCTATTTCTTGGGGTATCAAGAAGAGAAGATCAAACTCACGAAGAAACAAACCTTAATAAGCTTATTAATCTGAATTGAGGCTTGCTAGTTTCTCTGGGCAATCGGACAACTTATACATCTTGTTAACATGTATCAACACGAAAAAACTCCTAAGATTAACCAACATTACTAAGCTCAAAATAAGCTTGAGCCGTGGGGCTTATTTTCTTCTAAATTAAGACGAATTTGTTATAGTTTCTAACCACTTAGAATCAAACACGAATCTACACGTATCTCTGATTACCAATTGTTAAGATCCCTGAATTCCACAAAACATGTATCAAGATCTAGAGAGATCTTGAGTGAGAAAGTTAGAGAGAGAGAATGGTTAAGAGAGGAAACTGATAAAAAACACATAAAGAGTGTTGTGTAAAAATGAATAGATGCTTACTCATTCGCCAAAGTTGGTAGAGGTAATTTATTGTTCTTACATTACAGGGTATTAGTACCCGGTTTTCATTACGAAGTTCATCGTTTACCTATTAAACTACGAGCTATATTGAACAGTAAAATACATGGGGTGACCGAGTCTTTTTCTAATATCTAACACTTGCCTTGCAAGGAACATGCTTCCTTCCACTCCAAGGAACAAGGACTATATATAGAGACTTAGGGCTTTCATTATTGATATGACTTAAAAACCTAAAACCCTTAAAATCGTCCTTGTGCTCTCCTTGTGATCGACCGATCTTATAACCCAAAAGGGTTTTGAGTTCTTGCTTCTTCCCTTGTTCGATCGCAGATAAACCATTAAGGGGTTTCGTTTTCTTGGTGGTTTGACCTAAAAAGACTCAAGGGTTATTCGGTTTAGTTCATGTGTTGATTGATTCAAAGACGAAGGTTGTCGTTTGGTTTAAACACTACTTAGTACTAGCATACCTCGTTGTTTGATAAGATCTTATAGTTGGGTGTAAAACGTAGAGGGATTATTACTTTGATCCTCGTGGGTACGTTTGGTGTTATTCTTACGCGTTATATTTCAAGACCGTAGTTATCGGTTTCCACTTTTATACGTGGTGTTAGTTTGTGCACAAATGGTATTACACTTCAATCTTGTTAATTATAAGTTCTATACGTGTTATCTTTCCGCTGCGTACTCATGATATAATGGTTATTAGTTCTAAAAACCCAACAGTGGCATCACGAACCAGGTTTATATGAATTTGTAATTACAGGAATAAAATTGGACAAACAAATTAGGGTTCTTGATTAATTTGTTAAGCCCTTTTGGGCGTTTTATGCATCAAGATTTGATCTTTATGCATTAAGATCCAATTTTTATTGGTTATTAAAATTAATTAGACGATTTCTAGGTTGTATGCAATTTTATAAATAAAACTTGATGTATTTAAAATTGTTAAATTGATCCGGTTTTATGTTAGATTCATTGTTAATTTGGCATCCATGATAAATACATGCAATTTATCGTGAAGGCAATATATGATATTAATCTTGTTAATTGTTAAAATTATTATGCAAATATGATGATCAAGACCAAAAACCATAGAACACTAAACTTATGTGGTTTCGATCCACGACTTTAAAAGCTAGGGAAGACCTGAGCATGTCTTAATGGGGCCTAAAAGTTAATTTATGTACTATGTGGTATGTATTTGTATAAGGCTTACGCAATCGATTATATCGATGGATGTGACCGGAGTCATTGGACAATGGAGCCTTATATGAATATATACATGATTTTAATTATTAGATAATTTGGATCATAATTATTTGCATGACTTAATTGATAAGTGGATTAATTGAAATAAATGTTATATGATGACTTGTATTCAACTATTACATTGCAAACACTGTGAATTTCACTCAACCTTTGTGCTGATCCTTTTAGCATGTTTATCTCAGGTAATTGAGCAACTATGGCACGGAGTGGCATTGGACTTGAGGACGTCCAAACTTGTTATCATTCAAACTTTATGTTTTCAATGTACTTTGGGACCTCTTTTGTAAAACTCTGATATAATATTGAATGATAACTAAATTTTCCAAAACATCTCTTTTGAGTCGTTTTCTATGATTATGACTGTTGGTTCATGAAGTAATACCCCAAATTAGCTTTCGCTGCTATATGTCAAATAAGGGGGTGTTACAGAACGACTTTTAATTATTCTTTAAACTTTTCTCACGATAAAATTAAGATTCTTTAGATTTGAAATCACGATTGAATCGTCAATTTGTTTTTAAGGTGTATTATCACTAATTTATACACAAGGTGGTATTGAAAATTTAGTAATACACCGTAATAAGTAACTTAATTGAGTAAAGTTTTTGTTAAAATTTATGATACGAAGATGTATGCATGCTTCTTCGTACATATTTGCCACGTCAAATATAAATACCATTTTAAATAAGTTGTTGCCATCCAATTTGTAAGAACACTTGCAATTGCCTTTTACATCACGTGAGACGTATGTGGATTACAATCCAATGTGATTATACACTTTTCGTGAGACATTGGTGTTACATAATCACAGTTCTTGATTGGACGACTTAATCGGTTTAAGTTGGTGAGACCTTAAATTCGAGGCATAGATGGGATGAAACATGCTTACTAGTTCATTAGTGAAATATAGTAAGTCCCATAATGTTCTAGGAATTGAACCGGTGGCAATTATTGATCGTCAATTACCTTTTGAATACACCATTGCTAGCAGATCAACTGATGTAATGGTGGTATGTCAAGTATGATCCTAGCCTTTGAGAAAGAGTAAATTAGACGGTTCGTCCCTGTGGTTTAGGCCAAATCCCTGTGGTCGTCCCTGATCTTTTTTTTTTGCCTCGTTAATCCTTAAAAACAAATAATGTAACACCATTCATCCCTATCTCTAACGATCGTTATTTTTCTTAGTTAAGTTCCGCTAACCCCATCCACGTGCGTCACACGTGAGGGTATTTTTGTCCTTGTCTTTTTGCCCGTTTATAATATATTTTTTTAAAATTTTTATAAAATAAAAAGTATATAATTTATAAAAATATCTATACTTCGAAAAAAATATTTATAGAATGCAGTATATGATGCTCATAATGAGGTGGCTTGTCTCATGCTTGGAAGTATGACTCCTGAGCTTCATAGACAATTTGAAAATTCTTCACCTTATGAGATGCTTTAGGAGCTTAAATCTATGTTTAAGAAACAAGCTGGAGTAGAGAGGTTTGACCTAATCTAAACTTTCCATGCTTGCAAACAAGAGGAGGGAAAACCAGTTGGTCAATATGTACTTAAGATGAAGGGATATGTTGAACAACTGGAACGTCTTGGTTATGTGCTCCCACAGGATCTTAGTGTTGGCTTGATCTTGAATGGCCTCACTAGTGATTTTGCTGGATTTGTGAGAAATTACAATATGCATAACATGGGGAAGACAAGTGGTGAATTACATGCTCTGCTTATTGAGTATGAGACAGGTTTACCTAAAAAGGTTGTTATACCACAAGTTATGGCGATTCAAGGTGGTAGAATCCAGAAGGCCATTAAAAAATCGCAGAATGCTAAATGTAGGGGTAAAGGGAAAGGCAAGGGCAAAGATAAAAGTTATGTCCCTAAACCTAAGAACCATAAACCTAATGCTAAAGAGCACCTGACAAAGAATGACGCCTGCCACCACTACAAAGAGGTGGGTCACGGAATTGTCCTATTTACCTTGCTGAGTTGATGAAGAATAAGAAGCAAGTTGGCACTGCCAGTTCTTCAGGGTCTTAGAGGAGCAAGAAAGCTGAAACAAGGTGACCTCTACTTGTACGTTGGCAATGGAGTTCGTGAACAAGTGGAGGCTATTGGAAGTTTTGAGTTAGTTTTACCTAATGGCTTAGTTATTTGTTTAGACAATTGTCATTATGCACCTTCTATAATTAGATGTGTTGTCTCAGTTTCTCGTCTAGTTGAAAATGGATTAGTCATGTTCTACTGATTATGGAATTTCAGTTTCTAGGTAACAATGTTTCTTTATTTTTAATTGCTATCCCATTATGGTATTTATGAAATTAATGTCTAATTCTGTGCAAATGTTAATACTAATTAGCAACAAAAGAGTCAAGCATATCAACTTGGGACTCTACTTATCTATGCACTTCCAGTCTTGCCTCATATAAGCAAGAAACGTAGTGAAGAGCTGCAACAGAAGAGCTTTTAAAGTCAACAGATGATGAGTCCTTGGTGAATCATGCTTGTCTTGTTTTATCGGGTAAAGATGAAATAAATCGTTTCCACATGGTCCCGAAAGGGCGACTGATCTACTTGGAATCATTCATACTGATGTTTGTGGACCACTTAGACATGTGTCAAGAAAAGATGCTAGCTACTTCATTACCTTTATGGATAATTATAGTTGCTATGGCTATATTTATTTACTTAAACATAAACATGAGGTTTTTGAAACGTTCAAGGTGTTTAAGAATGAAGTAGGCGCTTAGATCAGATCAAGGAGGCGAATACATAAGCCAAGAGTTTAAAGATTATCTAAAAGCTTGTGGAATTGTCCAGCATCTTACTCCACCTTATACACCACAACACAATGGGGTGTCTGAAAGGAGGAATCGTACTTTGTTAGACATGGTTCGATCAATGATGAATCTTACAACTTTGCCATTATCCTTTTGGGATTATGCTCTTGAGTCTGTTGCACGCATTCTTAATATGGTTCCAACCAAGAAGGTTGATAAGACACCATATGAACTATGGTTTGGAAAAGTTCCTAATTTGTCTTACTTAAAGGTCTGGGGTTGTGAGGCTCTTGTGAAGAGAGATACGCCTGACAAACTTCAACAAAGATCTGTTAAGTGTATCTTTATAGGATACCCAAAGGAAACGATGGGTTACTATTTCTACTTCCTACCGGAAAACAAAATAGTTGTTGCGAGGTATGCTGAATTCTTTGAGAAAAATCTTTTGTCTCAAGAAGTCAGTGGGAGGGCGGGAGAACTTGAAGAAATTCAAGATGAAGATACATCACCTTCTGAAATCACTAGCGAAATTCCTATGGAGGTTGAAGGTTTCAAACATCTCAAGAGGAATAAGCTCATGTTCTAGGTTTGAAAGAGCCACATCGAGCTCCTAACCGCTTATGTCTAAATGTAGAAGTTGAGGAACATAGTTTAGGGGATCTTAATGAACCCGCCAACTATAAAGCTGCAATGTTATATCAGGAATCTAATAAGTGGCTCGATGCTATGAATGCGGAGATGCAATCCATGAAGATAATCCAATTCTGGCGCTTGTTGATCCTTCCTCCTATGAGTTAATACTTTTAGAAGCAAATTGAATTTTAAGAAAAGACTGACATGGATGGCAATGTACACACAACAAAGTTCGTCTTGTAGCAAGTGGATTTACTCAACCTACGGTTGATTATGAAGAAACATTCCTCACCCGTTGCTGACATAAAGCTATTAGGAATCTCATAGCTATAGCGACGTTCTATACTATGAGATATGGCAAATGGATGCAAAATGCCTTTCTTAAATGGTTATCTTGATGAAGATATCTATATGGTGCAACCTGAAGGCTTTATTGATCCTAAATATCCTAGGAAAGTATGCAAGCTTCAAAGATCCATTTATGGTCTTAAGCAAGCATCAAGAAGCTAAAATAAAATATTTGATGAGGAAATCAAAAGGTTTAGATTTACTCAAAATCTTGATGAGACAAGTGTATATCATAAGCTTAGCCACAGGTGCAGCACCGAGGATAAGATCAATACGGAACTCAACTTGCCTAGGTGGCGGAAGTCCAGGTAAATCTTCAGGAAATACCTCGGGGAAATCTCGGATAACAGGGACATCTTCTAATCGCTTCTCTTTCGGTTCTTGCTCGGTTACTTGAGCTAAAAATAGCTCACCACCTTTCTCGATATACTTTCGAACTTTAATACAAGAAACGATCTTCAATCGGGAATTATTTCTATCACCTTCGATAACCAACGTCTTACCTTACAAGGGAATCCTAACCTTTTTCTCACCACATAAAATAGTGGCATCATATCGTGATAACCAATCCATCCCAATAATGATATCAAAACCTCCTAGTTCAATAACCATTAAATCGATTGGAAAAGAACGGTTTAAAAGATTAAGTGTATACCTTTTTCACACATTATTGGTACTTACTACTTCTCCATCGGCCAATTCGACTTCATAGCTAGGAATAACTCATAACCTTTCTCGAATCAAAGGAATCAAGAGACAGAGTTAGCAATAAAAGAGCAAAGTTAACGAGTGATTTACACGGGCGAATTTCGAGTCAAAAGAAAGGCTAGGAACGTCAAAACTTCAAGTCGGGTATCAATAGTCAATAATTTGGATAAGTGTCCAAAGAATTTCATGATGAAAGAAAGGAAATAAGAAGTAGATAACAATTGTCAAGTTAGACCGCATCTACAGATGGGTAATTCGATTGGGAAAAGGATAAGGGTACATATGCAGATGTCCCTACTTGTACCACTTGCAAACCATATAAAATCTTGATTTTTCGGAATTACAGTTAAAAATTGATCTTTATCAAAATCTTACGGTGACTACTATTCAGCCTTGCATGGCCCCTTCTAAATTATACGTAGGTGCACGACTATGTATAATTGACGATAGGTAACCGCGTCGGTTGTCACCACGACCACCACGATCTCCTTGGCCTTTCCTCTTTTCACCCTCAGAAGCCTCATCAGTCTTGTCTTGTATTATTTGTCCCATGAACTGATGAGCCATACAGACAGCTTCGTCAATACCAGCAGGCCTCGATGATGTCACATCACCACGTATATTCATCTGACACCCACGAATATATTGGCTCACCGCCTTCAACCTGCTCAGGCTCACCATTATCTATGACCTACAATAAGGCCTAATACCATGAATCGGTTGTAATACCCATCAATATATAGTCCTCTTTTAAACTTCAATTTAACAATTCTTGCTGCCAGCCTTTTGCAACACACTCTGGAAAACCTATCTAGGACAAAATTCCTCGGTCATCCACTTTCTCACCTCATTCCATGGAGTACCATTAGCAGTATCAATACCCATGGAATCAATCCTTCCATTCCACCAAGTCAATGCACGACCTTGGAGAGTAGCAGTTACAAATTTCACCTTATCCCTTTCCTTGCAATCACTGATTTGAAACATAGATTCTAGTTTTTCAAACCACTGACATAATCCCACGGCACCTTCGATGCCTTTAAAAGGTTGTAGGTCACACTTCATGAATGTTATGTAAGTACACCCAGTAATTTCGGGCGCTGCCGGTCCAGCACCACCAACTCCAGCACCACTGGCTCTAGCACTACCAGCTCTACCACCATCAGCTCCAGCACCACCGGCTCTAGCACCACCACTACCGGCTTCATCACCACCGGCTCCAGCATCGCCGGCTCCACCACCACTGGCTTCATCACCACCAGCTCCGCGGTTCATATTTACCATAAATTCAGCCATAGATGTGGTAACTTGTTCCCTAATAACCTCGCGCATACGTGCCTCAGACATTGCTTTTGGCAGCATGATCATGTTACAACACAAATCAAATCATAATGAGTATTCATTTAATGATTGTATTAAGCAAAAGGAACAATTTAGAAGAAACAAGAAAAGAAAGGTAACAACAACACAACATAGAATTAGAACAAAAAGATAGTCATTTCATTAATCACAAACAAGTTACAAGTTGCATTGTCATACATTACATGTCACCATCTAATGCGATACATAATTAACATTTATATTCAAATAAATGAAAATTTCATATTATAACATATATATTTTCATAAATATAGTAATATATAATATATAAATATGTAATATAATTGTATAAATGTAAAAAAGTATGATATATATAATAAAATAAAACATATATGTATATATAATATATATAGGGATTGGATCAAGGGAAAACCGATATTTTGCTAAAAACCACAGAAACCAAACAATCCCTAAAAAAAAATCAAACAGATTGTCCCTAGTTTTTTAGTGCACTGTTTGTTTTTTTTTTGGTTTTTAACAGAGTGTAAATCGATGACCATATTTGCCTGAAAAACAATTTATAGTCTGAAAAAAATAGGGGCATATGTTTTGGTTTTTTTTAGGGCATTTGTTTGTTTTTACTAGGGAATTAACTAGGGAATAGTTTTTTCCACCAAAATAAGGTTTTCTCATGATCCCATCCCTATATATGTATCTATAAAATACATATATAAATACATAATATAAATATACATATATGATATACATATATATATATAACATATATATATACATAAATAAATACATATAACTATACAATATAATAAACATATATATATACATATATAAATACCAATATAATATATATATATATATATATATATATATAAACAAATATATATATATATATATATATATATATATATATATATATATATATATATATATATATATATATATATGGTTGGATCAAGAGAAAACCTAATATTTCGGTTGAAGAAACCCTGAAAACCCAAAAAACCAAACAAATTCCCTAAAAAAATCCAAACAGATCCTAACTTTTTTCAGGCTAAAAATTTTTTTCAGGCACATAGGCCTCCATTTACTCTCAGTAAAAAACCCAAAATAACCAAACAGAAGGCCCTAAAAAACTAAACAAATGCCGCAAAAAAAATTTATATAGCCTGAAAAAATTAGGGCAATCTGTATGGTTTTTTAGGCATCTGTTTAGATTTTCAGTAGTTTTTGGGTTTTTTTAGCAAAATATGTGATTTCCCAATAAACCCATCCCTATAATATTAAAGAATATATATATATATATATATATATATATATATATATATATATATCGATAAATAAATCCTTCTCATTCTTGTCCATCGGTAATTCAAAGATTTTGCTTGTACAGTTATAGTTAAAAGATGTAGTATACATGATATCATAACACAAGCAAGAGATGATGGGTTGGCTACTTAATCTTAGAGAGAGAAAGTGATATTTCTAGAGAGAGAAAATGCAAGACAAAGTATTATCATAAAATGAACAACCAACCCCACCACTGGCTTAGAAAGGGGGTTTATATACATGTGTATGTGAGCTCTATGAGCTTGGGTATGGGCCTAATACTTGGGTAAAAGACCCGGCCCAATACCGAAAGTCATACGCTTACTTTTTGACTACGAGCTTTGCTATACCAAATAATACACGGGGGTGACCGAGTCTTTTTCATAATCCTAACAATCTCCCCCTAAGGGAGGTCACCCCATAAAATACAATTCGAATAATAGCAGAATCCTAGCTATCTTTGAATTGATCTTTGACTCTGGCTCATAGTCTTTTGATTCTTCAAGATTAGTCTATGTACTGCAAGTAGTGATCTTTGAGCTTTGTTCCTTAGACTTGTGTGATCTTTAAGCTTTCTTTGAGATCATCATCTATAGTCAATCTCTTAATCATCCTTGTTGTGGAGTATTGCCTTTATGTGATGTTGTGACCTTCGAACCCGCATGCTCACACTTTTCTGGATCATGAGAATACTCATCAGAGTTGCGGAAGCTGTGTTGTAGGTCTTTCATTTTTCATAATGTCTTTGATTAGTAACATTAAGTGTGAGCATGGGGTTGTAAATTGACTCCACTATAACGAGGTATCTTTATCTTCATCTTTACGTGAACCTGTAATAAAACAGTTAGCAATAAAGCACGTGGATGAATATGGCTTTGTCATTCGCCCGAGCCTGGTTGGATTAACCTCTGGATCTGTGAGGACCGACCTGTGATCAGGTAGATTCATCTTAAGAAGAATCTCCTTGACAGGA